>SKCR01042970.1:0-32114 GCA_019454045.1 Zanthoxylum bungeanum
TAATTGTGGCATATGCTTTAAACGGAGGTCCAACAAGCGAACCCGAAGCGAAACAAGCGAGTTAAATTCCGACCAAATGCTAATTTTCCAACTTTACCCTTCCAACGTCCGTTCCCGCGGCTTCACAATCAAGAGGTAGTGTCTTCATACGAGACTCATCATCGGGACTTATATGCAAAAATACATGCCTACACCTGGTTAGCTGAAATCTAGAGGAATTAAAGGTTAAGATCCAGATTAATTCGACGCCTCTCTTACCACGATCGTCCTCGGACCATTTATCTTTGAAAGAATAGGGTCAACTCGTGGTTCATAGGCTATGAGTTGGTCTATCAGATCCGAGCAGTTCTGGCAGTAATATGAGTTCTTTTAAGGTTTTGACACGAACCCATTTCTCCGAGCATCATCAAGAAACACACAAGAAAATCATAAAACCCATCAACGTTGTACAGCCCAATTGGTTTCTGGTGTATGTTCAGGTTCGCCCAAGATAGTACAATAAAAATTTCCTCCAATGTACCCCAAGCCACCTGGCAAAGCAATAAAAGCATCAGCACGGTTAATCATTTCTACCAGTCGTTCAGACATACCTGGCATGATTAATTCCTCTCCGTTTGATGGTTCAATAAGATTTGCCTCTGCCAAGGGTTTTGGGATGATTCCCAAAACGTGACTGTCTCCTTCCTGTACGGCCTTTGAAACGATCCCCATAAGTCCGAGATTGCCCCTCCGCCATATATTAAGTGCATATTCCTTGCAGCTAAGACTCGACCCAATTCCTGTGCTGCTTCTATGTATTGTGGTTTAGTACAAACCAACAGTACTACCGCAAAACACACAAATGTTTTCAACTCGTCTTCTTGAAGTGGCTTCCATTTTTTTTACTCTGGATGTCTTCAAAGTGCAATGATGAGTTGAATTTATAATACCTGAAAAAGGTGAGTAAAAATATTACAAGTATCTTCCAAATGACGATTAGTAGCAAAATAGTAAAATAGATCGTGATAGTCAACAAGATCTGGATCCTGTCGGAGGAAATAAAAGAAAACAACAAAACAAATCACAATTATTAGGAAAAGACAAAGAGATATAATATGTACAAGAATTTTCAGCTTGATTAACGTCTATGCGTCAGGGACAAGCTTCCCATCCAATTTCTTATAAATTGGCAAACAATGTCTTTTTGAGTCAGATTCCCAAGACTTAACTGTTGTCTTTCTTTTTGAAATTGTGTATGTAATCTGGGAATCTATGTGAACATATCCACTGGGATGCGTCTCAAGAGTCGAAGATATATCATCTAAAGACTCCTTACTCAAGCCATCCCTAATGAATTTAATTTTGTCTTCGCGATTAACAGACACCATTCCTAAAGAACGACAACGAGTATTGCAATTCCAACGTGCACATTTGTAACAAACACCCATTTGTTTAGCTCTTCGTTTCTTTGCATAGGTGCTTCTTCCCAAACCAGGCAGATGTGAAATAAAAGAGTCAGAAGACTCACCTGCCAATCAGACTCGTGCTTCAATTACCCAACGAATGTCTTGGGAACACCATGGATCGTCAGTAACCTCATATGTTCCAAGCGAGCTTTGTAAACTTTCATTATAGATTTTTGAGGGAGAGAAGGAAATTGCTTGTGAAGATTTGCGAGAGCTTCTTCCATCTTGAAATGACTTAATCTGCAAAAACTAAATACACAAAATTAAATCACACCAAATCACAATATATACAAAAATTGCATGGGTTGCCTCCCTGCGAGCGCTAAGTTTAAAGTCGTCAGCTAGACGTGACTGCTCGAACGTTTATGCTGGATCTGAAAGTGTGACACTTTCTTTTTGTCGCTCAAATGATTCTCCCCAGTAGTGCTTGACACACTGACTGTTAACTTTGAATGTGTTGTTGGTATTGGGATCCAGTAACTCAACATCTCCATATGGTAAAACCTGAGTGATCACAAATGGTCCGGACCACCTAGATTTCAACTTTCCAGGGAAAAGTTTCAATCTCGAGTTGTACAACAACACCTGCTGCCTTGGTTCCAACTGTCTGTGCACTATTTTTCGGTCATGCCATTTTTTGTCTTTTCCTTGTATAATTTGGCATTGTCATAAGCCTGTAGGCGAAATTCCTCCAATCATTGAGTTGGTGAAGTTTTTTCTCTCCTGCAGCTTGTGAGTCAAGATTCAACTTCTTCAGTGCCCAGTACGCCTTGTGTTCAAGCTCAACTGGTAGATGGCATGCTTTCCCAAACACCAATTGATATGGTGACATACCAATGAGTGTCTTGTAAGCTGTTCGGTAGGCCCATAATGCATCATCTAGTTTTGGTAGACCAGTCCCTCCTTGTTGATCCAACGGTTCTTTCTAGGATTCTCTTGATCTCCCTGTTTGAAACCTCAACCTGTCCATTTGACTATGGATGGTAAGTTGTGGCAATCTTGTGAGTAACTCCATATTTGGATAAGAGTGCATCAAAGTACCACTTTTGAATCATTGGATGGTTGTGCAATTGCTTCAACCCATTTGGAGACGTAGTCTACAGCAACCAGGATGTACAGGTTTCCAAATGATGGAACAAAGGGTCCCATGAAATCAATACCCACACACATCGAATATCTCCACTTCCAGAATGTTTTGCAATGGTCCTTCATTTCTTCTCGAAATATTCCCCGTTCTCTGGCACCTGTCACATTGAAAAGCAAAAAGATAAGCATCTTTAAAAAGTGTGGGCCAGAACAAACCTGATTGAAGAACTTTTGCTGCAGTTTTGTTTCCGCTGAAGTGTCCGATGTATGATGATGAATGACAGTGTTGCAAAACACTGTTGACCTCCTCTGTGGAACACACACGTCTCAATAATTGATCAGCACAACGTTTAAACAGGTACGGTTCATCCCAGACATAGTGCTTGACTTCTTTGAAGAACTTCTTCCGTTGCTGAGTTGTCCATTCCAACGGCCATTTTCCTGACACAATGTAGTTGACATAGTCAGCATACCAAGGGACTTCCTGTTGTTTCATGGCGAACAGCTGTTCATCTGGAAAAGTTTATTTGATTGATAATTCTTTGCCAGCTGTTTCTCCATTCTCGAGCCTCGATAAGTGATCTGCCATCTGGTTTTCTGTTCCTTTCCTGTCTCGAATCTCCACGTCGAATTCTTGCAAAAGAAATAGCCAACGGATCAATCTGGGTTTGGCATCTTTCTTTGTGATCAGATATTTGATTGCTGAATGATCTGTGTAGACCACCACTTTGGGACCCAGCAGATAGGAGCAGAATTTGTCAAAAGCGTACACAACTGCAAGCAACTCCTTTTCAGTGGTTGTGTAGTTGAGTTGAGCTTCATTCAGAGTTCTGCTGAAGTAGTAAATGGTGTGGAAAATCTTTGCTTTGCGTTGTCCCAAAACTGCACCTATAGCAAAATCACTAGCATCACACATTACCTCGAATGGAAGGGTCCAATCTGGTGCTACAATGATGGGAGCAGAAATCAGCTTCTGTTTTAAGATCTAGAAAGCTTCATGGCATTCTTTGGTGAGTTGAAAGGCACATCCTTTTTCCAGAAGATTGCAAAGAGGTTTGGCAATCTTGGAAAAGTCTTTGATAAATCTCCTGTAAAAACCTGCATGTCCAAGAAAACTCTGAATCCCTTTGACAGATGTTGGTGGAGGTAGTTTCTCAATTGTCTTGATCTTTGCTTTGTCTACCTCGATTCCCTTTTGTGAGATCCGGTGTCCAAGAACAATGCCTTCTTGCACCATGAAGTGGAATTTCTCCCAGTTGAGTACCAGGTTTGTATCTTCGCACCTTTGTAATACCTGTTCCAAATTTTTCAAACAATGGTAAAAAGAATCTCTAAACACAGAAAAATCATCCATAAAAACTTCCATACTCTGCTCCAGCATGTCTGAGAAGAGGGCCATCATGCAACGCTGAAATGTAGCAGGAGCATTACATAATCCAAATGGCATCCTGCGGAAAGCAAAAGTACCATAGGGACATGTAAAAGTGGTTTTCTCCTGATCTTCTGGGGCAATAGCAATCTGATTGTACCCTGAATATCCGTCAAGAAAGCAATAGAACTCATGTCCTGCCAGTCTGTCTAACATCTGGTCAATAAATGGTAGCGGAAAATGGTCATTTCTCGTGGCTTTATTAAGTTTCCTGTAGTCCATGTATACTCTCCATCCAGTCACCGTTCTTGTTGGAATCAGCTCGTTCTTTTCATTGGTGACCACAGTAATTCCTCCTTTCTTTGGCACACACTGCATAGGACTCACCCAAGTGCTATCTGAGATGGGGTAAATGATGCCAGCATCCAACCATTTGATGATTTCTTTCTTCACAAACTTCCTTCATGATTGGATTGAGTCTCCGTTGATGCTCCACTGTGGGTTTGTATTCATCATTCATCAGGATCTTGTGCATGCAAAATGATGGACTAATGCCTCGAATGTCTGCTAGTCCAGCCAATGGTCTTTTGTGCTCTTGTAACACTCTCAGTAGTTTTTCTTCCTGCTCCAATGTTAGTGAAGAAGAAATAATAACAGGTAATTCAGAAGAGTTTCCAAGAAATGCATACCTGAGATGGCTCGGAAGTAACTTTAGTTCCAGCTGCGGTGGTTCTTCAATCGAAGGTTTGATTCAATCTTTCTTTGGCAGTTCCAAGCTTTCAACTGGTGGTATTGCTTTAAATCGGAATGGTTTGTCAAGGTAGTTGATACATTCCAAGATTTCAGCATCTAGCTCAATGTCAGTCATGTTGGTGATGCAAGCTTCAAGTGTATCCGTGGGATTTGACTCAGTATTCTGAACAATACTATCAACAACATCAATTCTGAAGCATTCTTCTTCTTCCTTTTATCGCTCGGAAATTCCATGGCTTTGAAAACATTAAATGTTACTTCTTGGTCCTGCACTTTCATGGTCAGTTCTCCTTTTTGTACATCAATCACAGTTTTACCTGTAGCCAAAAATGGTCTCCCAAGAATGATAGGTACTTCTTTGTCTTCTTCCATGTCAAGGATGATGAAGTCTGCTGGAAGGATGAGTTTGTCAACTTTGACCAGCACATTTTCAACGACTCCTCTAGGAAATGCGAGCGTTCGATCAGCAAGTTGCAAAGATACCGAGGTAGGCATTGCTTCTCCAATTTACAGTTTCCTGTAAATAGAAAAAGGCATTAAATTAACACTGGCACCTAAATCACATAAAGCCTTACCGATGTAATGTTCTCCAATGGTGCAAGGTACAGTGAAACTGCCAGGATATTTCAACTTCGGGGGAAGCTTCCTCTGAATGATGGCGCTGCATTCTTCTGTCAAAGCTACTGTCTCTTAATCTCCCAATCTCATTTTCGTGAAAGAATGTCTTTCATGAATTTTACATAGCTGGGCATTTTTTCCAAGGCTTCTGCAAATGGTATGTTAATGTGCAGCTTTTTGAAAATCTCCAAGAAACGAGCAAACTGTTTGTCCAGTTTGTTTTTCTGAAGACGCTGAGGAAAATGTGGTGGTGGAGTGATCTGTTCTTTTTCTTTTTCCTTTGCTTCTTTTTCTTCCATCTGTAGAACTGCATCTTTTGGAATATCTTCAATTGTTGCCTTGATTCCAACATCTTTGTTGATCTCAGTACCACTCTTTAAGGTAATGGCTTGACATTGCTCCTTCCATCGGTTCCTTGGATTTGGTTCCGTGTTGCTGGGAAGATTACCTGACGGTCTGTAACTCTGACCATTGGCCAGTTGTCCGATTTGATTCTCCAGTGCTTTGATGGAAGCTGATTGGCTTTGAATCATAGCTTCATATCTTTTTAATTGAGCTAACATCTCTGCCATCACTGGTTCATTTGTCTGCTCCTGGCCTTTATTCTGTTGCTAGAATCCAGGTGGTGGATAGTTCTTTTGCCCTGAATTGTTGCTCCATGAAAAATTAGGATGATTCCTCCACCCTGGGTTGTAGGTGTTGGAATATGGATTGTTCCCATGTCTATTGAAATTGTTGACATAATTCATCGTCTCTTCAAGTTGGTTTGGTTCTGATGCTCCTCCATATGGTGAACTTGTGGATCCAGTGGTGCTTTGAGTGTTGAGAGTCTCCATAAATTTGCATATCTGATCCAGTTTGGCACTGACTGCTGTATTAGCTCCAACTTCATAAATTCCTGCAATTCTTTGAATCAGACTTCTTTCTGTTGGCCACAAGGAATTGTTGTTGGCCATTTCTTCAATTAGGTCTCAGGCTTGATCTTCTCCTTTTGCCATCAAAGCTCCTCCAGCAGCAGCATCAACTGTGTTTCTTATCAGTCCAGAAAGTCCATTATAGAAAGTTTGGACTTGAAGCCATTTTGGAATCTCATGGTGAGGACATTTCCGGAGCAAATCTTTGTATCTTTCCCAAGCTTCGTACAGGGATTCTGAATCTTGCTGCACAAAGGATGTGATGTCATTTCTCAACTTTGCAGTTCTGACTGGTGGAAAGTATTTTGCAAGGACTTTGGTTGCTAGTGTTCCAAGTTGTGATGGATCCAGCTGGTAGTGAATGTAGCCAAGCTTTTGCTCTGTCTTTCAAGGAATATGGGAAAACTCTCAGTCTCATCGCTTCTTCAGCTGCTCGGTTGTAATTGAACGTGCCACAAACTTCCAGGAAGTTGCTAATGTGGGCATTAGGATCTTCAGTTGCATTTCCCCCAAACTGAACTGTTTGCTGAGTCATCTGAATGCAAGTTTTGATGTCACCTGCATTTGCTGGTAAATGAGGAAGTACAATACAAGAAATGAGTCTGTCAACCACCGGAATAGTTCTGTCTCGAGTGGGAATTGGTGGTGCAACCTCCAAAGGTTCAGGTTCCATGTTGACTAGGGCTTCTTGGCCTTTTCTCGCATTCCCCTTCTCAATTGTCTGATGGTTCTTTCATTTCTGGGTCAATCGGTCGGAGTTCAAAGCTTCTGGTTCGTCTCATGAAGTGTCTGAGAACCTGAAAACACAAGAAAACAAAAACAATAAGTAAAAAGAAAAATTATATACAAGTAACGAATCTAACCCGTAAACTAATAGTAAAAGATAACTAAGTCCCCGGCAACGGCGCCAAAAACTTGACCGGCGTAAACACACACGTATAACGCAAGCGTACGTATCGTTCAAGTAGTATAAAAAGTATCGATCCCACGAGGACTTAAAACCTTTTGTTATCAATTTATGGGGCCAAATGATTACCAGTATCTAACATGTTGTTTAATTGATTTGAAATGGCGACGATTCTAAATTTAAGACAAGTAAATAAAATTATTCGAAAGTAGATTTTAAGAAAATTTAATATTAAAACTATCTAGGGTTGTGATTTATTCCAATATTAATTAAAGATGAAGTGATTATCTTATAGTTGGGTAATATATTGATTTATTAACCTGGAACACTAATTTATGTAAAAGCCTCTTCCGATGGTCAATTACAATACCTAGTATAATCCAATTGAACCATATGTCTATGTCAACCAAATTACCTAGATTCATTAAGATTAAGTTCCAATTATGGCTACCCCCGCCCGACAGGTATATTCCTATCCTGTGAGGAAATCTATTAAAGGGTTATCTATCCTCAAGGAAGATCGTGGGCTATTGAATCTAAAGTCTTAAACCTAAAATCCCTATGTCTAGTTCATTTTAAGTTTACCTTATCAATTTTATTAGTGGCCAGTTAATAAAAAGGCATTAAGATTAAGACTCAATAAATAAATCTTTATATTACCCAAATTATAATCTAACCCTTATAAACCGGTGATATTGGATTTCATCACAACCCTAGATAACTAACTTAGTTATGACACATAGCTAGGGCTAGTAAAAACTTAAAAGTAAAAGCCATACAATAAAAGTGCTGAAAAGTAATTGCGGCAAAGTAAAAGCTTAAAAGTAAAATAAAATAAAAATGCTAAGGTAAAAGGAATTATTTCTACTACTACTTCTTTAGATATCTCCCAGTAAAATAATATATAAACTTGTGATTATTACCAACCAGCCATATAGGCGGTAACCTGATTAAGTCAATTTAAGTCCAACCAGCCATAAAGGCGGAACCAAAGTAAACCAGCCATAAATGCGGAACCAAAGTAAACCAGCCATAAAGGCGGAACCAAAATAAACCAGCCGTAAAGACGGAACCAAAATAAACCAGCCATAAAGGCAGAAAAGGAATTTTATCACCAACCGACCAATCTGGCGGTATCCTGATTAAGTCAAATTTTAAATAGTAAATATATTATTTTTAAGGGAGATTAATCTAAATAGTAATAGTAAAAGAATTACCTTTCACCCTAGCATAAGGAAGTTACCTCCTCATAGTGAATAGTAAAAACTGTAAAATAAAGAAAGTAAATTATTATTATTACAGAACGTAATTAAAAATTACAAAACTAAATTAAAAGAAACTTAGAGAGAGAAGAACTCCCTAATTACATCAACGAAGTGGGAGGGAGAGGTACACTGAAATCTGAAATTTCGAGCTCTATTTATAGGCGCAGATAGGGGTCCAGCGTCGCGACGCTGGAACAGTTCAGCGTCGCGACGCTAGCTACAGTGACACGTGTCACTTGCTGATTCACCGGCTCAGATTCTTATCCGATGACGTGGCACTGTTCATGAAGTCATTGGTGACATCACGCTGACGTGTGGAGGGCGATTGTTGGCACCGTTAGATCGCGACACGTGGCACCGGCGCACATTAGCAAGTCCGTTGAGATAGCGACACGTGGCACAGCGCAAGATAGCATGATCGGCGCATTTTAGCAGGCGGCGCACGTTAGAAAATTTTCTTATTGGTCCACGTGTCCACGGCGTACATTAGCAAGTCCGGCGCATGCTGAGCGTCGCGACGCGCAAGGCTTCAGCGTCGCGACGCTGAAATGATGATTTTGCCCTTTTGTCCAGTTTTTCCTGTTTTGCTCCAATTCACCTCCAGAATGTCCTGAAACTTTATTTATCTACAAAATAACACAAAACGCATCAAAATATTCACAAAACTCAAGTAACTATACAAAATATTATGTTAAATGAGTGGGAAAAGTGATAGATTTACCACTCATCATCGGTCATGTCCATTGTTTCGTGCTGATTTGTCTATACATTGCTAGGCTTTTTTTAGTTGTGTTGATTTGTTTTTGTATAATGTTTGTTCTTCGTTGTAATGAAACTAGCCACTAATATGAAGAATATATGGAGTTTGAAGAGGGTTTGATAGTTTTTTATTATAAATATCAATATATTTGAACTTCAATTTTAAAACAGGGAAAAAATGTTACTGTTTCATGTTTCGATCTTAAATCTGTTGAACCATTCCAAAAAGACATTACCAGTTAAATCTAGCTTAGGCCACTTAATTTGAGTTGCCAAGTTTCAGTACAACAATTTTGGTTAATGATCTTTAACCAAATAGAATTGATAAGTCCCCAATGGACATGACTTTGTGGTGTAGGGTTTCGAATCTGACTTCAAAATCCTGAATTTGAATACAGGGATTGAATTTCTTGTAAGAACTTAGGATAATTGGGGGTTTTACCTGCTTCGTCTAAACCCTGAATGGATGGTTTGACGGCGAAATTTCCAACATTTCCAAAAAAATAATAAGTGAATATGGATATGTGAAGAGTAATAACTATGTTAATTGATAAGTTGTTAGAGAGTAATCGTCTTAGGATTTGCAATGGCATGGCTTGAAAATTAGAGAAGTGATACAAAGTGAACAATTTAGTTTTGTCTAAACAATTTGATGTTTGTACAATCCTTAGTACAACTTATATTATAATCATGTATATTTGAAAAAACACAAATAAACCAAATGGAATATAATTTTTTTTTCTAGATACATAAAGTTTTCTTTTCGGTTATGAGAAATTATTAATGGATTAAGTTTTATTTTTTCTAGATACATACTGTTAGGTTACGTCTTAATTAGGCTTAATTCTTAGGTTTTGCGTAAGTGAATTAAGTTTATATGATCATGATATAATTTGGATCACTTGGGTTTTTTTTTTTTTTATGTAATATAGTTACAATCTTAAAAAAAAAACTATTTTTTTTTTAAATATTGATTATTTATATGTTAGATGTGTTTCTCATGATTCTAGCATTTATTACAAATGATTGATTAGGGTGTAATACAAAATTTTAAATACCAAATATATACAATACATAAATTAAACAAATTTTCTCAATACTTTACAAAGGGAAATAAAATTTCCAAACCCTTTATATAAGATCTGAAATAATATTTTACAATCTGTTGTTATATATATATATATATATATATATATATATATATATATATATATATATATATATTGTTTCGATTTCGAAAGCTGTCATGTAAGATTACAATTGTATCTGTTTGAGTAAGTGTAGGCATTGCATTTTCGCATGTGAAACCCGATGATGAGTCTCAATTGGAGGCACTACCTTTTTAGCTAAGGATATTGCGGGAAACGGAGGTCGGAAGGGGAAATTCGGAATAAGTATGTCATCAAGTTCATTCCACAAGTTCACTGTCTTCGTTGGTGCTGCGTTCGTTACTTCGTTCGAACCTCGTGCAGATTGCGGACGTTCGTGCCACGTTCTAATTGGCGTTCGAACGGAGCCGGTATTTCTGGTTTTGCTGCTAGCCTCGCACCACCCCAGCCCATTTAGCCCCCCAAAGCCCATAAAACACATCCCAAATTAAATAATTATTAATTAAATTGAAACATTAACTAAATGATATTAAATAAATTAAATAAATAAAGAATTAAATCATTTACCAAATTAAATAAAAACATAAAATAAAAATCATGCCTAACTTAGACAAATTAAATATATTATATACTAAAACTAAAAAGAAGATACACCTAATTAAAATCAATCCTAACCAATTAAAGCCAATCATATATTTGACTTCCTAATCTAATAAGATAATTACCAATCTAAAATATTTGTTATTCCTAAACCAACACAAATAAATATTACAACTTCCTAACTTAAAATATTTTGTCCCCCCTCAATCTTGTGTATACCTTTCTCATCTCTCCTAATTTGGAAGCAAATCTCTTCCTTGTGAGACAAGGTGAAGCCCTAGCCCTTCTCTATATAAACAACCTCTAACCTAGCCATCCCCCCTCTCCAATCTCTCTAGCGCATACACACAATTCACACAAGAATTACAGCAAGAAATACTAGACATCACAAGCATATCACTCCATTGATCCTTACCCTCACACCATCGAAAATTACACTAAAACAACCCCTGACCACCACCGAAAATCAGCCCCATTAAACCTCCACACATCACCGAAAATCACAAACACAGCAGCTTAAACAACTCCTAAAACAGTCCCTAAAACCCCTTAAAACAGTAACATAAACTACACTTATAATCCTTGAAATAACCACACAAAACCACACCAAAAAGAATATCAAAACAGTCCACAAACAGTAAGCAGATGACGCAGAGGAAGCGGCAGCAAAACCACAAGGAAATAGCAGCGAAACGGAGTCGGAACAGTAGCTTGAGTGGCCGAACAGCGAAGGAAGAGGCAAACCAGTGAACCAGAAAAGTTGCGGAGCTTTACCCCCTTTCGATCTTCGTGGAACGCGAGTCCGAGAGACAGCTTAAAAGGTTAGACCTGAGGGTATCTTTCACACTTATTCGTATTTAATTTCTGGTTATTTATTTTGATTATATTTTCTGTATTTGTGGCATTTGTTGTGTGTATGTGTGTGTTGTGGTATTGGATGAATGGAAGGGTGTCGTCTCTTGTGGTATATAGGATGGAAACCCAGACGTAAATTCCGTAGCCGAATCCGAATGGACGGTAGTGCGGTCTGTACTTGGGACACAACTCCACGTACCACTTGAGTAAACGGCACCTCCTCTTGTTTTGTGTTGCTTTGGTTTATTTAATTCCTGTCATTTAAATTCTGCATGTTGTTCATTCACGTATGATACGATCGAGTGCATGGGCTTAGTAAGTGCGATGAAAGGTTCCCTAATTGGAGGGTTAAAATCCTTCACCACGATGCTCTGCCGCACCAATTGACGTGTGTTCGGTTGAATGCGAAATACGTTCAATCGGACATACTTAGTTTGATATGATTGTCTTTATTTTGTATGCATGATTCAATCGAGCGTATGGCTTAGTAAGTGCGATGTGAGATCCCCTATGGGGAGGGGCTAAAGCCCTTTACCACGAGGCTTCGCCGCGCCGGTTGATGTGTGTTCGGTTGGATACAAGATACGTTCAATCGGGCACACTATGTTTAATATTATTGCTTTTCATTCTATGTATGCCTGATTCGGTCGAGCGCATGGGCTTAGTATGTTGGTCTAAAGGTCCTCTCTTTGAGAGATCAAGAGCCCCAAAAGGCCACCTTTACGGCAGTACTTCGCCGCGCCCCTTTATTTTGTCGTTTATGTATTGCGTCAATTTCATGCATCAGGTCCGTTCCCGTTCGAACGCGTTTATGAACGCAACTCGAACGCGCATGTGTATTTGCTGATACCATGCAAGGAAAGCAACTATAGTCGAACACGCAGTTCACCGAACGCCAGAAACGAGAGCATTCTGTTTCATTTCCGTTCGAACGCGTTATCAAACGCCATACGAACGCGACCTTCTGTTTATCGTTCGAACGTTTACGAACGCTATACGAACGCACACGCACTTTCTTAGTTTCATAATGCATCAGGTCTGGTTCCGTTCGAACGCGTTCTCGGACGCTACACGAACGCGAATCTTCTGTTTACCGTTCGAACGCGTTTACGAACACTACACGAACGCGCACCCACTGAACTGAGTCCTCTTCATTAGATTTCATGCATAGTTCTCCTAGTAGCTATCTCCACATGTATGAATACAAATATGTCAATGTATTACAATTTATATGCTTATGCCGTGGTAACATTTGGGTATTATTTCTTGCGGTATATCGGATGGAAACCCAGACGTAAATTCCGTAGCCGATTCCGAATGGACGGTAGTGCGGTCTGTACTTGGGACACAACTCCACGTACCACTTGGAAAAGTGCCCATATGTGTGCTTGTATGGTTAATATTTGTGCTTGTGTTTTCCTGAATGTAATATGCAAATGAAGTCGTATGTTCGTTGCTATTTGACATATGTTAAGCATGCAATTTTAAATGTAAGATATATTGAAATGTGTACATAAGTTTTATTTTGCATATGAAAATTTAGAAGCATGATACTCTTGGAAATAAGTGTTACTTAAGCTTGATTAAATTATTACATAAATCCTTTCATTACAAGTGACATAAGTAGGGGACCATTCCGAACCCAATGGTTTGAGGTCTTCCCTTGCGAGGGGTGAGTGCGGCCTTAAATCTTTGTCCCGGTTCACACCGGGTGGCGACTCCATATCATTTAGTATTTCCCAACTAGTGCCGCGAGCCTAGAAACGGCGTCGCCCAGGTCCTGTTGTCTACAGTCTGGCGACTCCACTGGGGACATGAGAATTGGCCCCGAAATATTGTCTTGTAATGAGTGGATTTATGTTTTAATTGGCCATGTCTATAGTGGATAGTGGGGTTTAATCAAGGGCACTTTGAGGCTAGGTAATGGTTTGGTGTCTTCCTTCACTCACTACCTTTCTAGAAGGAAAAGCTGTGAGGACACCTATATGGCCATCTACTCGTAGCCTTTGTGATGGACTAATTTGGAGGACTCGTTGTTTATTCCTGACACCAAGCGATAAGAGCCTAAGAGGCTTTGGGTACTTAAGTGAGCCTCGCTCTACCTTCCCTCTGGGGAATCTACAACGGGAAATCCATTTGACAGTCCGTCACACACCATAGCTCATTGGCACGTACCTTAGTGTATAAAAAATGATGCGCTTACTTGGTCGCTTGAACCCTTGAGTGGGGAGACCTAGTTGTGGGCTGTCCTTCGCCAGTGAGAGCCTTTGTCCATACTCTTGCAAATCCACCCCTAGACCGGTTTGTATGGTTAAAGTAACAATTATTTCCTTGAGAATGTGCTTATGGACCATCCTCATTTGGATGCAGTTGGACTATTGTCAGAAATGCGGGCTTGCTGGGCCATTTAAACTGGGGCAAGTTCGTACTGTATGACTATTAGGCCCAAGGCTTCTGAAATGTTGATGGGCCATTATGTAAAAACTATTATGTCATGTTTGCATTATCTCTCTTCTATGCTTGTATGGGAACATCATCGTTTGGATCCATTTGGACCATTTGTCATGGGATATGGGCTTGTTGGGCCATTTAAACTGGGACAAGGATGTATTCCATGACTTTTGGGCCAAAAGCGTCTAAGTGTTGGTGGGCCACCTTGTGCTTGTGTTCGGAATATTATCATTTGGATTTAGTTGGGCTCTTTGCCATAAGACATGAACTCGTTGGGCCATTTAAACTGGGACGGGTTCACTCTTATGACAGTTGTCCCAAAAAACTTCTAAAATGATAATAGGCCGATTTGTTTGAGAATTTTATTTAGTATATTATATGTTACATGCATCTCATGCACCTCATGCATCCATATATCATGTTAACACCGTCTATGTCTCAAAAAGACAACATAGATACCGTTTGGGTTAGAGAAGGGACAAGGCTCACTAAAAGAACAAGTATGAGTGAATCCGATAATGAGGTGTCCCGTATGGATCGGTTAGAGAACAGTCTCGCCAAAGTCACTGAACAGTTGCAGGCTTTGACTACTGCTGTGGCTGGTATAGCCGGGTCTCGTGCTGGGGGTAGTTCTGGGGATGCAAGGCAAGAGGAACCTCCGAACAGATTGGGGGATGATACCCCCACTTTTGATGATATGGCAGAGTATGCAGCAGGCAGAGTATCTGGGTCTCAGGCAGAGTTACAGAAACTTCGGGATCAGGTTGAGTCGGTTACCCGCAAGATGAGGGGTAAGAATGAGGACTTGCTGGATTATGACACATTGACTTTTGAGGAACAGTTGCCGGTACAGTTCAAGATGCCGGATATGGCTAAGTTCAACGGGAATGGGGATCCGAGGGTGCATCTCCGACAGTTTGTATCAGTCATGAGTTCAGTTGGCTTATCTCAGCGTCAGGTACAGAAAATGTTTGGAATGTCGCTTGAAGGAGCTCCCGTGGTATGGTACCACAGTTTGGATAAGAAAGTAAAGGAAGATTGGAGGGAGTTAGCCGATGCTTTCCTGAAGCAATATGTCACCGACTTGGAGATCGATCTGTCACTCCGTGATCTGGAGAATGTTAAGCAGAAAGCGGAGGAGAGTTTTAAGGAGTATGTGGACCGGTGGAGGGTCAGTTATTGAAAATGCAGACTAGGCCTTCGGAGAAGGATCAGATCAAGATGATTATCAAGGGCACCAAGCCCTCCATTTATGGCAAGTTGAGGAGGATGACCTCCATGATTGCAGACTTTCGGCAGTTGAGGGAAACTGTCATGGATATTGAGGAAGAAGAGGCCGAGAATAGAAAATTCTATGGTCTGAACAGGAGGCCCATTGGGGGAACATCGGGAACAAAGCCCGTTTCTGCTGAATCGCTGCTATCCGGAACAGGCAGTTTTCCAACTTGGGAAGGCCCCTGTCTAAGGTGCTAGAGAAATTGAAGAGGCAAGGGCTCTTAAACCCTTGGATACCAAACCATTACCCAATCCCCTACCATCACATTATAACCTAAGCCTTTACTGCCACTGCTACTTCCACCAACAAAAAGGCCATGACACCGACAACTGCGCCCGACTCCGCCATGAAATCCAAGACCTAATAGACTCCAAGAAAATACCCAACCCAGAAACAGAACAGCCTGACACACACAGAAACCCCTTACCCAACTACCGTTGTACCCCCACCAGCCTACATGATCAATTCTGGCCTCCCAGAAGACCTTGTCCTGAAATCCTTTCACCCTCAAGCCTTTTGCCTGGGAATCTGGGATAGTACTAGTGAGGATGAGTTTGAGCAGGGAAAAAACTTTTGGCTTGATTTCTCTAGCAGTGATGAGGAAGAAGTAAGGGGAATGACACGTAGCGGTCGTTTTTACAATGATACGCGAAAAGGGTAAGGAAGCTTTGACAGATGGTAAAGAAGTGGTTGAGACTGCAGAAAATACTGAAGGGGATGTAGTGCTGAGGCAATTGAGGAAGACTAGAGCACAAGTGAGTATTTGGGAACTGTTATGTGCATCTCGGGAGCATAGGCAGGCTATGGTTGAGGCCTTGAGCAAGATTGTGGGTACCGGAGGATGCCAACCCCGCAATGTTTGTTGGGTCAGTTCAGAAAGAAGCTTTGCAGATATCATTTTCTGAGGATGAACTCCCGGTGGAGGAAGAAATCATAACAGGCCTCTATTTATCAGGGCCGAGGTGAGGGGCAAGAAAACTTCATGTGTGATGGTGGATGACGGTTCGTCCATCAATGTGTGCCCGTTGAAAATTCTGGCAAGATTGGGTATGAAAGCAACAGACTTGGACCCCTCCAGTATGACTATTAAAGCTTATGATGACAGTAAGCGGGGAGTTGAGGGTACCTTTGTGGCTATGGTCAAGTAGGGCCGATTGAAGATGAGGTTGAGTTCACAGTGCTGGACATCCCAGCCACTTTTTCCTTATTGTTGGGAAGGCCTTGGTTTCACAAACTTGGGGGCGTGCCTTCCACTTTGCATCAGATGATCAAATTCCCGTATGAGGGAGAAGTTATTACCATCCGGGCTGAGTTAGATAATGCCGTGGCTGCCTTGGAGATACAACCTTTCACGAGGTTTCAGGTGTCAGCTACTTTCGCGAGGAATGGGTGGATCCTATGGTGGCTAAGATTATGGAGAAGATGAAGTTTGAGCCGGGAAAAGGTTCAAAATTGCCGGATTTCAGAGGACAGACTACTCGGAAGGGTTTGGGGTACAAATCTGACAAAGAAAGGCCAAAGGTCAAGAAAAGGGCCTGAGGCTGATGGAGTGCTTTGTGAAAGCTTCAGGGTACAAGGAGAGCCTGAACCTGTGGAGGTTAATGGGATTGTTGTACCTGAGTTTGAGATCTTCCAGGATTTGTTGGGTGAGAAGCCACTGACTGGGAAAGCTGTGGAAGCAGATATTTGGGAAGAGAGCTGATGAAGTTAGAGAGCCTGACTCTGGAAAAGGATGAGAAGCCTGAGGAAGACCTGATTGCAGAGGAAGAAGTGTCTCTAGATGATGAAACATTTACCTTCCTGACTTATTTGAAGTGTACTTCCGCATTATCCAATAATAAAGACATTTCTTTTGCTTACTTGCTTGCCTGAGTCATTTCCATTCACTCTGCATGAATCAAGCATATTTGACATCAGTTCAGCCAAAACTATTGCATTTAACTTGGGTACACTTGAGAACCCCAAAGAAATTTTGATTGGCAAGTGAAGTAACCTCCGAAGAAAGGGAGAAACTAGAAGAAGTGTTGGTCAAATATGCCAAAGTGTTTGCTTGGTCCTATGAGGACATGCCTGGGGTAGACAGAAACATTGCCCAGCACACAATACCAACTTATCCGAATATGAGGCCAGTAAAAACAGAAACTCAGACGGATGTGACCAGAATGGGCTGAGAAAGTCAGAGAGGAAGTTCAGAAACAGATAGATGTGGGGTTCCTGGAAGTGGTAAAGTATCCTGAATGGTTGGCTAACATAGTACCGGTACCGAAGAAAGATGGGAAGGTCAGAATGTGTGTAGACTACAGAGATCTCAACAAAGCTTGTCCGAAAGATGATTTCCCTTTGCCGCATATAGATGTTCTGGTTGATAGCGCGGCTTTATCCGCTATGTATTCATTTGCAGATGGGTTTTCAGGTTACAATCAGGTTCTCATGGCTGAGGAAGATAACACAAGACTGCATTTGTTACCGAGTGGGGTACCTATGTTACAAGGTAATGCCGTTCGGGCTTAAGAATGCGGGAGCTACTTATCAGCGGATGGCCACTACACTTTTCCATGACTTGATGCACAAAGAGATTGAGGTGTATGTGGATGACATGATGGTGAAATCAGAAACAAGAGTTGGGCATATTGAGGCATTGGAAAGGTTCCTTCAGAGAGTTGACAGATATAACCTGCGGCTTAACCCCAAGAAATGTGTGTTTGGGGTGACATCAGGGAAATTGCTTGGTCATACAGCGGGAATGGGCGGAATAGAGGTAGACTCCGAAAAGATCAAGGCAATCACAGAAATGCCTGCACCGAAGAAAAAAAAGGAAGTCAGAGCATTATTGGGGAAGATTCAGTACATAAGTCAGTTTATTGCCAAGTTGACATCAGTATGTGAGCCTATCTTCAAACTGTTGAGAAAAGATCAGCCAGTGAGATGGAATGAACAGTGTCAGACCGCCTTCGACAGAATCAGAGAGTACTTGGTAAAGCCACCTGTATTGAAACCTCCAAGACCGGGCAGACCTTTGATATTGTATTTGGCTATAGAATCAAAAGCATTGGGGGTATGATGGTACAGGCGGATGAGACAGGGATAGAACATGCAGTTTATTATCTGAGTAAGAAGCTGCTTCCGTATGAGGCTCGGTATCAGAAGTGGAGAAGATATGTCTTACAGTGGTATGGGCTTCCAGAAAGTTGCGGCATTACTTCCAGTCATACAAGATCCAGGTAGTGGCAAAGGAGAATCTTCTGAAATATCTTCATTCAGTGCCTTCACTAGTGGGAGAACCTGGGCCGATGGTTGGTATTGTTGACAGAGTTGACATTGAGTATCTCACCTCCAAAGTGATCAAGGGACGAGCAGTAGCGGAGTTTCTGGCATTGCAACCTGTTGAGGGGGATCAGTATAAGTTTGAGTTTCCAGACGAAGAGATCCCAAGCAATAACAGTTCAGAGATGGAAGATGTACTTTGACGGAGCAGTGAATGACAGGGGCCGGATTGGGATCGTGGTAGTAACCCCCGAGGGAGAGACTTTGCCTTGGCCAAGAGGTTGACATTCAGAGTGACTAATAACATGGCCGAATATGAAGCATGTGCTTTTGGTTTGACAGCATTGATAGCCTTGAAGGCCGGGAGTGTGGAAATCTACGGAGATTCTATGTTGGTAGTCCAGCAGATGCGAGGAGAATGGGAATTGAAGGAAGAACGGTTGAAGCCTTACCTTATTCACCTCAGAAAATTGGCACGGGTTATCCCCGAGTGTAAGTTTCAGCACCTACCGAGAGAAGAGAATCAGATGGCAGACGCATTGGCTACACTAGCAGTGACTTGGGAAAATCCAGAGAAGTTAGTGATGAGACCGTTGGTACTGACAACAGCAAGTAAACCTGCTTATGAGATAGAAAGAATTTTGGAAGTTGAGGTTCACGACGGTAAACCTTGGTATTATGACATTCAGAGGTATCTGGAACATGGTGAATTCCGGAAGGGGCGGGCAGAAAGACAGAATAGCCATTCAGAAGTTAGCGTCCCAGTATGTGACTTTGAGAGGGGAACTGTACAAGAGGCAGGCAAACGGTATTCAGTTGAAGTGTTTTAAGAAAGGAAGAAGCTCAACATGTAATGGAAGAGGTACACGCGGGGTATGCGGTCCGCACATGAACGGGTTGAATCTGTCCCGCAAGATGGTAAGACAAGGTTCTTATTGGTCAACCATGGAAACAGACTGCGCGAAGATGGTAAAGCAATGTCATGACTGTCATGCACATGGTAATTTGAATCACTTGCCGCACACAAAATTGCATGGGTTGTCAGAGCCATGGCCTTTCTCAGCATGGGGAATTGATATGATTGGGGAAATTCGACCAAATGCATCAAATGGGCATCGCTTCATAGTGGTGGCAGTAGATTAACTTCTCAAAGTGGGTGAAGCCGAATCATTCCGTAATGTTACAAAACAACAAAAATGGCGAAACAGATGCATTCATAGCTCGGAACCTCATTTGTCGGTGGTATGCCGCATCATGTAGTGACAGACAACGGGGTCCAGTTTCAAGGAGAGACGAAGGCAATGTTACAAAGGTATGGGATAGGCCACCACAAGTCATCATCACCATACAGGCCGCAGGCAAATGGGGCAGTTGAGGCAGCAACAAGACTATAAAGACAATTTTAGCCAAGATGACAGAAAATTGCAGAGATTGGGCCGAGAATTACCGTATGCTTTTGTGGGGTACAGAACATCAGTAAGAACAGCAACAAGAGGCCACACTTACTCTTTGGTCTACGAATGGAAGTAGTATTGCCAGTAGAAGTGGAAATACAGTCTATGAGGGTATTAGCAGAGGCAGAGTTACCGGAACAGAATGGGCCGCACAGAGATTTGATCAGTTAGCATTGTTGGATGAGAAGAGAACAAGTCTTTGTATCACATGCAGTTGTATCAGAAGAGACTAGCCCGGGCATTCAACAGGAAAGTACGCCCCACCAAGATCAGAAAGAGTGATTTGGTACTTAAGCAGTCGAGGCCGTCGACTACTGATCCGAGAGGAAAATTCAGTCCTAATTGGGAAGGACCTTATATAGTGCAGAAGGTAATGGGAAATGGAGCAGTGAACTAGACTTGGGAAGGAAACGAGTTCACCACGAGCCGATCAACGTAGACAGATTAAAGAATACTTTTCCTGAGGGAGAGAAGACTGAGCAGTCACCACGAGAGTCGGCAGAAGATCTAACCCAACGGAATAGGAAAATCATTCATGCATACACGTAACATTGCATTCCCTTTGTGTTTGTTTTCTGTTTTGTGTTCGCAGGATCAAAGAAAAAAGAAAGCGGCGGGAATGAGCCAAGCAACGTCAACGCAAATTTCAGTTTTTGGGATGAGTCCCAAGGGGCGAGGCCCATATCAGCTTGGGGGCGAGGCCCATATCATGCCATCTCAGGTATGGAGACACACATTCAGTTCGAGGGCGAGGTCCCTATGGTCAGCGGTGTTGGGGTCGAGGTGCCCAGGGTCGAGGCGCCCCGTTGTCAGTTGTAGTTCCGGGTAGAGGTGCCCAGGGTCGAGGTGCCCACTACATCATCAGTTCGAGGGCGAGGTCCCTATAGTCAGCGGTGTTGGGTCGAGGTGCCCAGGGTCAGAGGTGCCCCCGTTGTCAGTTGTAGTTCCGGGTCGAGGTGCCCAGGGTCGAGGTGCCCACTACATCATCAGTTCGAGGGCGAGGTCCCTATAGTCAGCGGTGTTTGGTGCGAGGTGCCCAGGGTCGAGGTGCCCCCGTTGTCAGTTGTAGTTCCGGGTCGAGGTGCCCACTACATCATCAATTCAATGGCGAGGTCCCTATAGTCAGCGGTGTTGGGTCGAGGTGCCAGGGTCGAGGTGCCCCCGTTGTAAGTTGCAATTATTGGGACGCGTCCCAGGATCGAGGTCCGCTGCAGTATCAACTCAACTCGAGGCGGCAGCCGAGCCAGGTAAGTAAAAATGCATTGCATAACTTTGATAGGATTGTTGAAAGTCACACACTGCACAAGTCCCATCAAAGTGGGGGCGACTGTAGGCATTGCATTTTCGCATGTGAAACCCGATAATGAGTCTCAATTGGAGGCACTACCTTTTTAGCTAAGGATATTGCGGGAAACGGAGGTCGGAAGGGGAAATTCGGAATAAGTATGTCATCAAGTTCATTCCACAAGTTCACTATCTTCGTTGGTGCTGCGTTCGTTACTTCGTTCGAACCTCGTGCAGATTGCGGACGTTCGTGCCACGTTTGAATTGGCGTTCGAACGGAGCCGGTATTTCTGGTTTTGCTACTAGCCTCGCACCCCAGCCCATTTAGCCCCCCAAAGCCCATAAAACACATCCCAAATTAAATAATTATTAATTAAATTGAAACATTAACTAAATGAAATATTAAATAAATTAAATAAATAAAGAATTAAATCATTTACCAAATTAAATAAAACATAAAATAAAATCATGCCTAACTTAGACAAATTAAATATATTATATACTAAAACTAAAAAGAAGATACACCTAATTAAAATCAATCCTAACCAATTAAAGCCAATCATATATTTGACTTCCTAATCTAATAAGATAATTACCAATCTAAAATATTTGTATTCCTCAACCAACACAAATTAAATATTACAACTTCCTAACTTAAAATATTTTGTCCCCCCTCAATCTTGTGTATACCTTTCTCATCTCTCCTAATTTGGAAGCAAATCTCTTCCTTGTGAGACAAGGTGAAGCCCTAGCCCTTCTCTATATAAACAACCCCTAACCTAGCCATCCCCCCTCTCCAATCTCTCTAGCGCATACACACAATTCACACACAAGAATACAGCAAGAAATACTAGACATCACAAGCATATCACTCCCTTGATCCTTACCCTCACACCACCGAAAATTACACCAAAACAACCCCTGACCACCACCGAAAATCAGCCCCATTAACCTCCACACACATCACCAAAAATCACACCAAACCAGCAGCTTAAACAACTCCTAAAACAGTCCCTAAAACCCCTTAAAATAGTAACATAAACTACACTTATAATCCTTGAAATAACCACACAAAACCACAACAAAAAGAATATCAAAACAGTCCACAAACAGTAAGCAGAGGACGCAGAGGAAGCGGCAGCAAAACCACAAGGAAATAGCATCGAAACGGAGTCGGAACAGTAGCTTGAGTGGCCGAACAGTTAAGGAAGAGGCAAACCAGTGAACCAGAAAAGTTGTGGAGCTTTACCCCCTTTCGATCTTCGTGGAACGCGAGTCCGAGAGACAGCTTAAAAGGTTAGACCTGAGGATATCTTTCGCACTTATTCGTATTTAATTTCTGGTTATTTATTTTGATTATATTTTCTGTATTTGTGGCATTTGTTGTGTGTATGATGTGTGTTGTGGGTATTGGATGAATGGAAGGGTGTCGTCTCTTGTGGTATATAGGATTGAAACCCAGACGTAAATTCCGTAGCCGAATCCGAATGGACTGTAGTGCGGTCTGTACTTGGGACACAACTCCACGTACCACTTGAGTAAACGTCACCTCCTCTTGTTTTGTGTTGCTTTGGTTTATTTAATTCCTGTCATTTAAATTCTGCATGTTGTTCATTCCCGTATGATACGATCGAGTGCATGGGCTTAGTAAGTGCGATGAAAGGTTCCATAATTGGAGGGTTAAAATCCTTCACCACGATGCTCTGCCGCACCAATTGACGTGTGTTCGGTTGAATGCGAAATACGTTCAATCGGACATACTTAGTTTGATATGATTGTCTTTATTTTTGTATGCATGATTCAATCGAGCGTATGGGCTTAGTAAGTGCGATGTGAGATCCCCTATGGGGAGGGGCTAAAGCCCTTTACCACGAGGCTTCGCCGCGCCGGTTGATGTGTGTTCGGTTGGATACAAGATACGTTCAATCGGGCACACTATGTTTAATATTATTGCTTTTCATTCTATGTATGCCTGATTCGGTCGAGCGCATGGGCTTAGTATGTTGGTCTAAAGGTCCTCTCTTTGAGAGATCAAGAGCCCCAAAAGGCCACCTTTACGGCAGTACTACTTCGCCGCGCCCCTTTATTTTGTCGTTTATGTATTGCGTCCAATTTCATGCATCAGGTCCGTTCCCGTTCGAACGCGTTTACGAACGCAACTCGAACGCGCATATGTTTTTTGCCTTGTCATGCATCAGGTCTTACTTATGTTCGAACGCGTTCCCGAACACCACACGAACGAGAGCATTCTGTTTCATTTCCGTTCGAACGCGTTATCAAACGCCATACGAACGCGAACCTTCTGTTTATCGTTCGAACGCGTTTACGAACGCTATACGAACGCACACGCACTTTCTTAGTTTCATAATGCATCAGGTCTGGTTCCGTTCGAACGCGTTCTCGGACGCTACACGAACGCGAATCTTCTGTTTACCGTTTGAACGCGTTTACGAACGCTACACGAACGTGCACCCACTGAACTGAGTCCCCTTCATTAGATTTCATGCATAGTTCTCCTAGTAGCTATCTCCACATGTATGAATACAAATATGTCAATGTATTACAATTTATATGCTTATGCCGTGATAACATTTGGGTATTATTTCTTGCGGTATATCGGATGGAAACCCAGACGTAAATTCCGTAGCCGATTCCGAATGGACGGTAGTGCGGTCTGTACTTGGGACACAACTCCACGTACCACTTGGAAAAGTGCCCATATGTGTGCTTGTATGGTTAATATTTGTGCTTGTGTTTTCCTGAATGTGATATGCAAATGAAGTCGTATGTTCGTTGCTATTTTGACATATGTTAAGCATGCAATTTTAAATGTAAGATATATGTGAAATGTGTACATAAGTTTTATTTTGCATATGAAAATTTAGAAGCATGATACTCTTGGAAATAAGTGTTACTTAAGCTTGATTAAATTATTACATAAATCCTTTCATTACAAGTGACATAAGCAGGGGACCATTCCGAACCCAATGGTTTGAGGTCTTCCCTTGCGAGGGGTGAGTGCGGCCTTAAATCTTTGTCCCGGTTCACACCGGGTGGCGACTCCATATCATTTAGTATTTCCCAACTAGTGCCGCGAGCCTAGAAACGGCGTCGCCCAGGTCCTGTTGTCTACAGTAAGTCCTTGGTACAACTCTTCCTTTCCACCAGATAATAGAAGATCATGGATATTAATTTATGGATTATTGGCTGACACAGAAATGTAAGTCGTATTATATTATTGAATAACAAACCCTGAATCATCCTATCTATCCCCCTGATGAGGAGTTTGTTTTCAAACCCCTGATTCAAACAGGAGAAGTATTTTATGCTAATGTGTCTTGGATGATCCACATCTCAGAATCATACGCATTTATATTTTTGGGAATTGGTTGTGTTAGATAATGAAAGAAAGTCTTGAATTCACTCTATATTAATTTACAATGGTAGAAGCCTATATATATAGGCTACATAGAAAACCAAAATAGAAAAAGAATCATATAGCTATGAACAATAATAATGAATATAGGAAATCATCATCTAATATGGAAATATAATAAAATCATGAATCCTAAAGATACTAGGAATTCTAATTTGGAGATTGATTCCATAATATAGATTTCCATAATAATATTCCTTAACACCCCCCTCAAACTCAAGCTGGTAACGAATGAGTAAGCTTGAGGTTGCATCTTGAAATCGGAGAGCGGGGTTCTGAAACTGAAAATCTTGAAACTCGGAGGCTGGAAACCTTGAGATAATAGATGAGCTTTAACCTACGAAGCCCGAAGGGGGAGCCGAAGCCCAAGAGGATGCCGAAACCGGAGAGCTTTAACCTACGAAGCCCGAAGGGGGAGCCGAAGCCCAAGAGTGCCGAAGCCAGAAAGGGAGCGAAATCCCGAAGGAGAGCCGAAGCCCGACAGAGAGCCGAAGCCCGAAAGGGAGCGAAATCCCGAAATAAAGTCGAAGCCGAAAAGGGAGCGAAATCCCGAAAGAGAGCCGAAGCCCGAGAGTGCCGAAGCCAAAGAGGGAGTGAAATCTCGAAAGAGAGCCGAAGCCGAAGAGAGCGAAATCCCGAAAGAGAGCCGAAGCCAGAGAGGGAGCGAAATCCCGAAGCCGAAAAGGGAGCGAAATCCCGAAAGAGAGCCGAAGCCCGAAAGGGAGCGAAATCCCGAAATAAAGCCGAAGCCGAAAAAAGAAGCAAAATTCCGAAAGAGAGCCGAAGCCCGAAAGAGAGCGAAATCCCGAAATAAAGCCAAAGCTGAAAAGGGAATGAAATCCCGACAGAGAGCGGAAGCAAAATCTTAAGGGGTGGCGCGTGAGGTTCACATGCCGATGGTGGCCGCGATCCCCACGCGCCGAGGAAAGCAGAGAGAGTGAAACTAGAAAAAGGAGAACCTGGTGTCTGATACCATGTTAGATAATGAAAGAAAGTCTTGAATTCACTCTATATTAATTTACAATGGTAGATGCATATATATATAGGCTACATAGAAAACCAAAATAGAAAATGAATCATATAGCTATGAACAATAATAATGAATATAAGAAATCTTCATCTAATAGGGAAATATAATAAAATCATGAATCCTAAAGATACTAGGAATTCTATTTTGGAGATTGATTCCATAATATAGATTTCCATAATAATATTCCTTAACATTCCTTAACAGGTTGGAATGTGTTCTTTGTTAGCGACACAATCGCGTTATTGATTTTGATGATGCAACGAGAATGAAGCCTTCGACGCACAAATGCAAGTCAATACAAAAAGATGTCGAAGCGTAATATGGTGAAGATCGAGAATGTGAAGACTTGCGGCAAATCGAAGATTATCTTGCGAAGTCTTAGCTTATGGCTCTAATTGTAATGTGAATTGTAATATTCAAGTGCCTAAGCTCATAGGGAACATGGACATTCACCTATATGCATTAGGTTCATGTACAAAATGCATTAAAATTTTCATATCTGCATTTTTGGTACTGAGACCGGCATACCGGTCCCATACCGGTGTCCATACCGGTGAAGTGCTCTATTTTGCACACTCACTGGAACCGGCACGGACCTTACTGATCCCATACCGGTGGACCTAAGTACTGTAAGGCTACTGGAACCGGCACACCCAAACCAGTCATAACCAACCTATACCGGTCACATATCGGTGAGCCCAACGGCTAGTTCCCTTACTGGAACCGGCATGACCTAAACCGGTCTACATACCGATGACCTAATCGGTCAAGCTCTTCATTGTGAACTCTCTGGAACCGGAAAGGACCAAACCGGTCACCATACCGGTGACCATACCGATCTAACGGCTGGATTCTCCTAACGACTATATTACCGTTGGAGATCGGCATACCGGTCAAGCAGAGACCGGCATACCGGTCTTAGCAGTGACTGTTGGGGAAGCTTTTCATTTTCTATATAAATGAACCCCAATTCATTTTGCCAAGGTTAGAGAACACACATACATCTTCATACACATTATCTAAGGCAAAAATAAGAGAGTCATTACACCTTCATAATCAAACACTCTCAAGCTCACACGCACACCTTCATATCATTTGGTAGTGAGCTTAGAACACTTGGGTTTGCAACTTACTCAATCTTCTTAATATTTGTAAGTGCCCAAGTGTGTTTTAAATCTTCTCATACAAAAACACTTGTGATTGTGAAATCTCATCGGTTGGGTAGTTGTAAAGGTTTGTGAGTAAGCCTACGAACAAAACTCGAATTGTAAAAGGTTCGGAGTGCACATTTGCGGAAAACTCTTGGTTGCGGGTGAACCACAGAAACTCGATTTTAGTGGAAATCTTCAAGCGAGGCTTGGGGGAGTGGACGTAGGCACGTTTGGCCGAACCACTATAAATCTCGATGTCGAATTTCTCTATCCCTATGCTTTTACTTATTGCAAGTTTATTTATATTTATATGTGTTGAATATAAATTTGCATATAGGTTATTTATTGAAATAGAGAAAATCAACCTAAGTGCTTATTTGGTAATAAGAGCTAAAATCGGCAAAGATTTTATAATTCCGCACTTATAGGCGATATCTCAATTCACCCCCCCTCTTGGGTATAGAAATTATTTGTCGACATTGCTTGTAGGTAATTTCATTCTTATCTATTAATAAGATTTTGGTTCACGTGACCTATTGCGGCATAAGCTTGTCAAAATTGGGGGAAAAGGATTTGAAGTTATCCACCTTACTACTGCTCGACCATGCCGATAATATATATATATAACAAATACAACAAAATTAATTATCAATTACTATATTTTTTAAATGAAATAAAAAATATGATAACTCGGAATCAGACAAGAATCGGTTAGGAATCAATAAATAAGATATCATATTTAATTGGGTAAATTTAAATTTTAAAATATCAAGAATCCATATTTTTAGATATATTCCGATTCCACTCGAAATCTAAACCGAAGAGAAATCGATTTTACTCCCTCCTATCAAATAACAATCTCAAAAGTTAAAATGAGTGTTTTAGGCCTGTGTAATGTAAGAGAGAAGAAAGATCACGGCCCAGAAATCGACTTTGGGAACTTAAGTTCAACTTTCATTCCTTCCATATTTTTTCCTGCATCCGTTATCATTGGGGAAAAAACGTCTGATTTAGTGTTTAAAAAGGAATTATAAAAACGAAGTTATTTTCGTAGTGCCTTTTCTCGACATTCTAATATTTTTAATCATTGGCGCTTTCTTAAATCCAATTCGTAAGAGGATATTATATTCTAAATCAAGATTTTACCCATCCCAATTAGGATATAAGTTTTGATCTTTTTTATAATTTCTAATTCAAATTGGTTTCCGTTTAGAATTTGGACACCAACTCTTATATAAACCCTAACCCATCACTACATCACCTTCATTCACAAGTTGTTAAAATCTATTTTCGGTTATCAAAAGCTCATTTATTTCTTGATCATTTGATTACTCGCTTATATCTTTTTCTTATAGGATGGCCAATTTCGAAATGAAATTGCAACAAGATGCCACCATTATGATCAATATATGGAGAATTTGAGTCATGAATTACCAAATTTTCCTCCGGGTTTTATAATTCAATTGAGTGTTCATCAGCAGAACTTTAATTCATTATTACGACCACCTATCAGCAAACCAGTCTTGTTCTTCTACGTGCTAGATACTATCTTTTTATCCTACCAAGGAATGCTACATTTCTTGTCTAGTATTCTTGTTGGTGAAGGAATCCAAGTATGCAACGACAGACGATTCTTGAGCCCCAATAATTGGTTGGAATTTAACGCATCAATGACACAATCAGCGCCAATTTATACAGCAACGTATTTAGCACAATGTGTTCTCAATTATGCTTGGTCGATGAGGACTAATAATAATATCCACAATCGTTTCATTAACATTGTGTCAATTGCAATTGATTTAACAATTAGTAATTACCAACAGCAATTTCAATTATTTGATCCCGTGGATGAGACATTTATATTGGAATCTTTGCCGACCATTAAGCGAAATACGTCATTGGCGCCTGCCGTGAGATTGGTAGAAGGGATAATCGAGGCTTCCTGTATAAATGATTGTTCAATCTGTTTGGAAAGATTTGAAGTTGGACAGCTGACATCATCCACGCCTTGTGCTCATATCTTTCATAAGAAGTGCATTGCTCTATGGGTAATGAAGAATCAGTCATGTCCATTATGTCGTGCTAATTTGTCTATACATTGCTAGGCTTTTTTAGATATGTTACATTTGTATGTAATTTGTTTTTGTATAATGTTTGTTCTTCTTTGTATGTAATGAAAGAATTTTCTTGTGTGCATATGTTTAGAATAAGAAAAATTGCATCTTTTTTGGTTTGGAATAAGAAAAAAGAAAAATTGCATCTTTTTTGGTTTGGAATAAGAAAAAAACAACGTTTTAACAATTCAGCTCATCTTTGGCATTAATAATACATCACCACCTGTCCAAGAATTTCTAAGTTTGCTTTTGGGTAATACCAAAGGTGAAAAAGCCTTAAGCAAGCACCAAACAAATAAATCAAAAGGCCAAAAAGATTAATTACTATCGGTTGAGCTTTTATGAAAGAGGCAAGCTTACTTCATTATGGGAATCTCAGCGAGTGGACAGACGAGGCCAATAATAATAATAAGAATGATAATAATAAGAATAGGAATAAGAATAAGAATAACTACCACCACAACAACAACAACCACTGCTGCTCTACTTGCTATGAAACATATAACAAATCCTAATTGATCACCTATGCAGATTTATCCTCTAAATCTGAATCAGCATCAGCGACTATAATTGATCTTAGCCAGCGAGATGAATTAATGAGATAAACAAAAGAGCAAGTAATGGTCCAGGTGACCAATCCCAGCATATAATCGAAAAATTACATCTTTTTTGGTTTGGAAAAAGAAAAAAAAAACAAGTTTTAACAATTCAGCTCATCTTTGGCATTGTAATAATACATCACCTGTCTAAGGATTTCTAACTTTGCTTTTAGGTAATACCAAAGGTGAAAAAGCCTGAAGCAAGTAACAAACAATAAATCAAAAAGATTAATTACTTTCGGTTGAGTTTTATGAAAGAGGCAGGCTTACTTCATGTTAGTTTCAATGAATTTTAATATTAACTTTAATATTTAAGGAGTTACAAGAAGTTAATTTTTGGAGAAGTTAAAAAATTCATCTTATTATAATTATTTAAGTGGTGTTAAAAAGGAGTTGGAATTTAAATACATACACACACTACTGTTGAGACTTGAGATGATGATTTTTATGAGATGGACGTTTCCTTAAAAATTTTCAACGTGTAAAAATGTTGAAAAGTGGTTCCAAGTTTCTTATGAGAAATTCTTTCTTAAACGTTTTTCCAGTCCCTTATGGACAGCATGTGGTGACAAAGCTGATCAATATATTAGGCAGAGTCTCTATAATCATTTTGACTGCGTCGTTCACAATCTTTTTGAGTGCATTATCACTAGATGGTGTTGGCTTAGCAAAAATGATCGAAAGGATTGAACACAAGCAGTATATAGGATTTGATAACATTTGTTAAAACTAAAATCGAAAGAGACGAGGGAAGAAGATTCCGAGCAAATAATTTGTTGGGTGTGAGTATACCAATCAGTTTTGTGCAAAATCAATTGAGATAGTTTTCTGGGCTTGTTTTATCATGGGGAAGGCGGGGCTGACATACTGCTAGCACAAATTAAGTTTTAAAGAAAGCGACCTAATCCGCGACTCAAGTCAACTTCAATTTTATATTCCCGATGAACGGTAATATCTTTCTTATTTATGCAAATTGTTCTAACAATTCATAATGAGAATCTCAACGAGTGGACAAACTAGGCCAATAATAGAGGTTAGAGTGAACTCGAGCCAAGTCCTGTCCAGGGACAACAATATAAGCTCAGCCCCTGTAAATAATATGTAGGCCTCAATGTTTTCTGCTACTCCAACTTTATACAGTTCACCACTCAATTCTATGAATAGAATCAGTGCTCTGCATTAAAGGAGAGTATATAAATTATAAGGTGATGTATGATTGTTTAGTGATTAATGTAACTAGCTTGTTAATACATAATAGGAAATCAAAAGTTAATATGAATAATACATTACTCACTCATTAGAGAAGAACAATGTTGAAATGGTCAATTTCTTGTTGATGAATGGAGCACATGTTGTTGATGCAAACACTTACGAATTTTCATCAACTAGTTTGAATGAAATGCTTCAGAATAGAGACATTAGACAGAGGATTACAATTATATGTAATCAAAGTTCAATTATATGTAATCAAAGCCAAACTCATTGTAAAGAGGAATGAGATTGGATCATTCTTCTTCTACTGCCAACTCTTACCAACTCTTACCTACAGGATGTAAGAGTTTGTATATCAAATATTGATAGGAATCCAACATTGGAAATGTAAAGGGAATATGGAAATTTTATAAGTGGACTTTGCACACTTAAATTAAATTGGAATGATAAGGCTTGGGCTTGAGCTTGGGCTTTGGTGTATGGCTTGAGTGTATGGTTGGCATGACAATTAATATATTTATATATATTAATTAGTCAAAAGATGAGCCTTGGAAATTAATATATTCAAAAGATTTAGAACCTAGAAGAGGAAAAAGAATCAAGGTTGCAAAAGATTATGGACCTGATTTTTTAACCTTTCTCACTGAAGCTGAACCCGAAGTAGAATCCATTCTACAAAACCATATGTGGGAGTTAGTAGACTTACCATCCGGTTGCAAACCGATTGGTTACAAATGGATTTTCAAAAAGAAATTGAAGCCTAATGGTACAATTGATAAATGCATAGCTCGTTTGGTAGCTAAAGGATACCGTCAAAAACAAGGACTTGATTTCTTTGACACATACTCACCAGTAACCAGAATAACATCTATAAGGATGTTAATAGCAATTGCAGCAATTTATAATTTGGAAATACATCAAATGGATGTAAAAACTGCATTCTTAAATGGTGAGTTAGATGAATAAATTTATATGGAACAACCTGAAGGGTTTGTAGCAAAAGGACAAGATAATAAAGTATGTAAGCTTGTGAAGTCACTTTATGGACTTAAACAAGCACCAAAACAATGGCATGAGAAATTTGATCATACAATGTTATCACATGGATTTCGGATCAAGGAATGTGATAATATGTTTATATCAAGAAAATGAATAATGGTTCA
>SKCR01042971.1:0-32666 GCA_019454045.1 Zanthoxylum bungeanum
TTTTCACCGCTTCCGCTGCGTTACCGGATTCACCCGTATAAAACCCCTTCACATAGACCATATAATGTCATAATTAGAATCAAAACTAATCTAACCTTATGGTTGCTGACTAAATTCTCCATGAATAAGATACTCGTTCTTAGTATCTCATAGATAACAAAGAACTTGTTCCGAGACGCATCATATGGTCTATAGCATATCAAGATAACTCATAACAATTATGATTAATTAATATACATAATCGCACATAATATAGCATTCATTACCCCCATCATCCTATGATGCATAAGATTGATTAGACATTCCAATCAATCTATCTTTCGAAAAAGAATCATCATTTATGAAAGATGAATATTATATATATAAAAGACACGTTAACTGTCAAACAGTTATACTAATTGTCATACAGATAGTCTCGATGTGTCCTTTATTAGATTATATCTATATGTGACTAATGAGAGTATCTCACAAGTCTCTCAATTTTATATCTTATATAACTTTATATAAAATTTAACAGAGACTACTCCCACTGCTTCCACAAAGAAAAGAAGACTTAATGATATATAATATTAGAAAGAAATTTGAATGCTCCCACTGACCCTACTGACAAATACGTATTCTCAATACTTCGATAAAACCAGACAATCTGACTGATATCAAAATCAGAGAACATGGATTTTCGGAAAGCTTATCTGAGTCTACAATAGGCTCCATAAGCTAATATATGAAACTGTGATCTTAGCAGAATACAAACTCTAAGGCCATACTAGATTGAACTCTTCAAACAAAGAAATCACGACGGATCTCTCATTCGAAGAAATCACTCAAGAACGCCACTTTGCATTCTTTAGCCAAAACACACGGTTTAATATCGACATTAACTAACAGATCCTTAATTGTTCAATTAGTGTAACTAGAGACAGGTTTCCTCAGAATCGACAATAGATTACTGAGTATAACCTTTTTCTGTCATACTATAAAGGTCAAACCTTTACAAGCTCACTTCGCCTTCGCTGCGCAAACAATTTGCACATCTCATGAACAATTCACGATGAAAGCCCAATCAAGTTCTAAACTTAATTGTAGTAAGCTATGGACAATCTTTATCTATGGTTCAATGCCTAGTTCCGGAATCGATATCAAATATCGCTCCTATTATAAGTCATAGGATAATTTCTTCGATAAGAAAATAACAGAATAATTAAGTATCAGATACTTTGTAAATGATTCTAACATCCTATAGGACTTATACGATAGTTAACTAAAGTTCTTTTCATCTTATTAATTATGAAGTTCCATAGTTTATCATTCTCACATTTGACTTCACTAAGTCAAGTCCTTTCTGCAATCGTCAACATCAATGTTAACATACCAAGTAATAAAATAATTTTATCATTCGGGATCGTAGAAAAGATATTTTATTAAATAGAATACAATATTCCATTAAATAGAATAAATGACAAACCCTTTACTTGTACCTCTGAGGCACAAGTATTTTCAATTATATAACCATTATACAAAAGAAAGATTCAAATCTCAAACTTTTCAAGTTTCGAATTTTCTATTATACATATCATATATGTAACTGTAGAAACTAATGGAACCTTAATTAAATAGATGAATTAGAGTTACAGGAGCATAACTCCAAGAACATTGAAAACCAATTCGGTAACTATCAATATCAATGAATCAAATCATATAAGATTCAATAACTCCCACTGACCAATTCCATCAAAATGGAATCGCGAAAGTTTATATTGAGTAAGAACCTTATTCATTAAATAACTTTAGAACTAAATTGCCTTAAATTCACGTATTTGATCATATCAAACATCTTTGAACAATTCAAAGACTCACGATGAATTTTATAGTTTTCAACACTTCAAATATAATATCTTTGAACCATTTAAAATATTCCATTTAAGTTTCATCAGAGACATAATGAAAGTCTTTGAACAATTCAAGACGTTCAACATGTTCTCTACTTGAAACACGTAACTAAGTCATGAAAAATCATTAACTAAGTTACGGAGCATAGAAAACTATCTTAAGGTAATTTCTAATTCATTAAACTATACACATCCAATGTATTAGTTTAATAAATCGGTGGTCCAATGACAATCATTGGTTAAATGAGATTTAATCACTTCCTGAATACAATATTCATTAAATGGAAAAGGATATGTGGTGTGATCTCATATCAGACCATCATTTACCATAAGAAACGAGCATCCAATGCTTTTATGATAAAATCTCATAAAGTACAATTCTCAGTTATTTATTTTATAGAATATTTTTCTTAATGTTTATCTTCCATTAATGACACTACTAGTTACTTTAAAATATGTAACAACTGTTTATATAGAACAAGTAACTATCCAATAGTCACAAGTTCTTATATCAAATATCAAAACAGTCATTAAATATTATTTTAATTAACTAGACGGGAGATCCGGTATCCAATACCTACAGTTGCCGTATTGTGAGAATCGATATTCTCTATACACAACTATACACATCTCATTTCTCAAGCTTTATAATTTACGTTCAATTATTTACAACAATTGCAAATAATTGATTAGCAAACTGTGTCAAACACGTGACTTCTAAAAGTCACTAAAAGCCAAGAAACGTCATTAAAAATAAACAAATACTAAAGGGATTTTCTTATGCCAGTCAAGAATCTCGAGACATGAACTATTCAAGTCAATTCTTTTCTACATAAGAAACAATTCTAGCTAGACTATTATATCCTAAACCAGATATCCACTTAGATTACCTAATCGTTACTTAGTAACTAAGTCACAAACCATCTTGATTTTCAAGAAAATCGGAACAGCAGTTCCCGATGGTTTTAACTAATCTAACTATATCTAAGTCTACTGTCTTTCTAGAACCTATTCTAGAACTACGCAACCATAAGTAAAGTCATAAAACCTATTCATGTAATAAGCATGCAGTGGATTAGAAGTTAAAATTCTATAAGCAATATAGAATAAAATGAAAATGAAAGCAGCAAATTGTTGGACAATTATGACCCATAGCATCACTATTTGTACAGATCACGGTGTTGTTGTACAAATTAACTATGTGCATAAGGAGATTGCACTCTTATCATTTGTGATTAGATCACATTGATAAAAAAATGATGAGAGGTCCTTATGATTAGTGCCTGGATTGAGAATGATATGAGACAGTATCAATCCACGAAGGCAGAATCATTAAATATCCGTAGTCAGAGTATTATCGAGATTGGACATCGATGAATACGTAAAAGAATAGTATTACATTTGTGCGCGTTGTGAGGGCACAACGACATAGTTCTCGTATATTTGGGTATAGGATACTCATGCAATTGTAATATGAGGTTGTGTTTTACCGATGGTATAGGAAATAGTTTCACTCTGGATAGACCCCCTCGGAATTTCATTGGTAGTATGACTATGTGTCTATGGAAATCCGAAATCAGGGTAGGTGTATTTGGTCTTAACCTGAGACTTGCACCGCTAATACTTGCGACAATCAATATACTTTGGTTGCCGTCGTCCAGGACTTTAACAGGTTCTGTGTACGCCAATACTGGGTATATTGAGAATCGTAGTGTGTTGAGTGTGATGTCAAGACGGAAGTATCACTCCAGTCATATGGAGATGATGGTCACGTAGGATACGGGACTGGTTCTCTTAAATGCTGCAGCTATCGGGATAAAATGACAAGGTCATGTTTATCCGATTATAGAGACTAGTTGTCAGACATCCGATATGTGCTTCGTACGGGGCAGACACAATTCCAGCCCCAGGCCAAGCACGTGATCATCCGATGCTAAACAGAAATACGCAATAATACGGTATACTACGCTTGATATAGACCCTTTATTCCTGTAAGGATATTTCTGGAGAGTTGGGTAGGCATGGCACTTTGCAATTGGCCAACCTTATCTTGTAAATCGGTACAAACGTAGTACTTGGTACTTACGTGTTCGGATAGTCCGACGACCGAATTTACTGCCAACATATCCGGGGATCTCATGGATATTTTATCTGGGATAAAATATCATTAGAGAGAGGAAAATGATTAATTTGGAATTAATCGATAAATCAATATATTCAATATATTAAACGATATTGGATTTCGACGCGGAATTAAAATTAGATTTTAATTCAGGTGAATGAATTAATTTAGAATTAATTTGTTAGCGACGTGAATAGTAATTATGCTAGGCATGATTATTTAATTAAATTAGATTTCATTACGTCGCAACGGAAAATTCGTTAATTTGGAATTAGCGAACCCGAGCTCGGGATTATTTACGAGCGCATTCGCATTTCGAATTCGAGTGCGGCACGCAAGTCAAATCAAGCATCAAATCGCTAGTCGCAACTAGCGTCACATCATTCATCAATCAAGTGATGGATGTCTTTCACTTTGAGTGATTGACGTAAGTCACTATTCATGATTGATGGATTGATGTGAGTTGATGTTGGTGGTTGGTGCCATTATGGCTTGATTTGTGAAATTCAAAAAAGTGGTAAATCATTTTATTTATTTTTTGGAAAAATATATAAGTGTATTATATACACTTTTCCAACCAACTCAACTCATCTCTTTCTCTCAAACCTCTCCCTCATCTCACGCCCCACAGTGGGCTGTTTCTTCTGGTTTTGCCGAGAAGAAGGGAAGCAAGAGTTGGAAATTTATGGCAAATTTCTTGAGTGCTAGCAAACTACGAGACATGCAAAGGTGATAAGGAAGTCCACCCATGAGCCGAGAATCGTTCGACGAAGCTTGGAGCTTGACGAAGTTGATTCAAATGGCCGAAACAGTGAGCCAACTCACTGCCACTGCTGTGAAGTCCACTGCCGACCAAAGTGAAGTTTTCGTTGCCTCCACGTCGCTCAACCGATCGATGTGAGTATTCCGTGACTTTCTCGATTGTATTCACATATGTTTTATTGCTTTTGATTCGATCATTGGGACCGTAGAAAGTCCAACAATGGTATCAGAGCGTTGTTAAAAGCATGCAACGAATTTAGGGATAAAATTTGGGTAAAAATGTGTTTGAGCATGATTTGTTGGATGAATGAATGTGTTTAAATGTGTTTTAATTTAGGATTGATTGGATCAATTTAATGAAATATTGTTTTGGAACAAAATTTCCCCAAAATTTTATGTTGGCCGAGAATGTCAATGTGCCCAATGTCTTGGATTTTTTATTTTTAATTCTTGGATGAGTTAAAATTCATTATGGAATGTGATTTAATATCGATTGTGGAATTAATTGGATTGAATTCGAATCGGACACAAATCCCATCCCTTGGCCGAGACATATATAGCATGAAATGGGTTTGATTTTAATCAAAATGTGTTGGACATGTGATGATGAAAATAAGCATGATTAATTGTATAAATTGATGTTTTAGAAATGTTAATTTGGGTAATTAATCAAGATATACACTTTAGGTTAATTAAATGTAAAATTGGATTTTTGTGTTTAATTAAATTGGGCTTGAAATTGAATTTGGGCTTGAAAGTTGTAATTGGGCTTATTGGGCTTTGTTGTACAAAGTTGGGTTTAGGAAAAATTGGTTGGATCCAATTGGGCCCAAAACCACTTCCATAATGTTGGTTTTCATTAAGGTCCCGGATCGATTATAAGCATGAAAAACATTGCGAATACATATCGACGAAGTTGCGGAATACTCACATCGATCGGTTGAGTCGATTTAAAGACGATGAAGGCTAAAAACGCACTGCCATTCACGCCCAAACTGCAGCAATCCACTGCCTTCAAAAATAAAACTTTGAGATGCAAAACGGAGCTCCAAGCTTCGTTGGACGGATCCCGGCTCATGGGTGAACCTCCCTACCACCTTCGCAAGACTCGTAGTGTGCTAGCACTTGGATTTTCACCATGAAACCCAACTCTTGCTTCCCTTTTGCTCCACTTCCACGGCAGTTCACTGCAAGAACAGAAGCAGAAACAGCCCCCAAGGGCGTGAGAGGAGAGAGCAAAATGAGAGAGAAGAATGTGATGAATTGATTAGAAAAGTTGTAAAATGTTTATATTTTTATAATTTTCTTTCCAAAAGTCAAATGGTTGAAAATCATTTAAATTGATTTCTAAAATCAATTCATTTACCAAACATTCCACCACTCACTAACTCACATCTAGTCACATCTTTCATTCAATCAATCACATCAATCAATCACATCACTCAAAGTGACATTTGATTTGACGCTTGATGTGACGAATGATTTGACGCTTGATGTGACTTGCGTTGCCGCACTCGAATTCGAAATACGAATGCGCTCGCAATCACACTCGGGCTCGGTTTCGCTAATTCCAAATTAGAGTTTTCCGTTGCGTCGTAATTAAATGATTACGCCTAGCGAATTCACTATTCACGTCGCTAACGAATTAATTCTAAATTAATTCGTTCGCCCGAATTAAAATCCAATTTAATTCCGCGTCGAAATCTAATTTCGTTTAATATATCGAATATATTAATTTATCGATTAATTCCAAATTAATCATTCTCTCTCTCTAGACGATATTTTATCCTAGATAAATATCTCCGTAATTAATCCTAGATTAATTTTCTCTCTCTTATATAATCCCAGATTATATAAGAGTGCGAGTTGTGCGTCATCGGTGGATTATTGGGAAGCGACCCATGAGATCCCCGGATAATTCGGCAGTAAATACGGTCGTCGGAATATCCGAATCACGTACGTACCAAGTACTACGTTCTACCGATTTACGAGACAAGATCGGCTTCTAGCAAAGCACGAAGTCTATCCAATTCTCCGGTCATATTCTCTAAGAATATTTAAGATCTATATCAGGCGTAGTATACCAAGTATCGTGTATATCGGCCCAGTATCGGATAGTCACGTGCTAGGGCTGGGGCTGGATAAGTGTCTGCCCCGTCCGAAGCACATATCGGATGTCTGGTAACTAGTCTCTATAATCGGATATACATGACCTTGTCATAATATCCCGATGGCCGGCCAGCACTTAAGAGCACTAATACCGTATCCTGCGTGACATCATCTCCACTATGACTGGAGTGATACTTCCGTCTTGACATCACACCCAATACTCTACGATTCTCAATATACCCAGCATTGGCGTACACAGAACCGGTTAGAGTCCTAGACGACCTCAACTAAAGTATATTGATTGTCGTAAGCATTAGCGGTGCAAGTCTCAGGTTAAGACCATACACACCTACCCTGATGTCGGACTCCCATAGACACATAGTCATAATACCAATGGGATTCCGAGGGGTCTATCCAGAGCGAAGCTGTTTCCCGTACCATCGGTGAAACACAACCTCCTATCGCACTTGCATGAGTATCCAATACCCAAATATATGAGAACTATGCCGTTGTGCCCTCACAACGCGCACAAGTGCAATACTAGCCTATTCCGCATTATCGATGTCCAGTCTCGATAATACTCCGGCTAGGGATATTTAATGATTAATCCTTCGTGGACTGATACTGTCTCATATCATCTCAATCCAGGAACTAATCATAGGGACCTCTCTTCATTTATATATCTAAGGTGATCTAATCACAAATGATGAGTGCAATTTCCTTGTCACATAGTTAATTTGTACAACAACACTATGATCTGTACAAATAGTGACGCTATGGGTCATATTATCCAACAATCTCCCACTTGGCACATAGCCAGTCACTCAAGTGTCGAACACCCGAACTATGTACGGTTCGCTCAAATTGCTGAGAAAAGGTTTTCGTCAGCGGATTTCCATGATTATCGTCTGACGCGATTTATACGATCATCACATCGCCACGATGTATGATCCGAACGAATCAGATGATATAGAAGTATATATCTGGATCGTCGATGAGACCTTTAATTCTTTAGCCTTGTGCTGACGCCTAGCTCAGCTGCTAACAGAACTATATCTAATCTAATTAGATTTATTATCGACCCAAATGGCTTCTATTGCTGCCTCAGCTGCAGCAATAATCCGCATTTGTTGTTTATTCGGCAACAGTATCTTGCTCGGAAGATTTCCAGCTCACTGTCCCGTTATTCAAACTTTATAGTACCGCAGTATTTAACTGTTTGGAAACTTGCGGTAGTGATCCCAGTCACTTCAAGTTCTCCTTCTCCATAGTTTAAGACAGCATCTTTAGTTCTCTAAGATACTAACAGATGTCCTTAACTTCAATCCAGTGACTATCACTTGGATTGACCCGATTGTGACTCCATATGCTCAAAGCGTATGAGACACCATATCAAGTACATTTTAAATGTACAATTTCCCAGAGAGTGTTAACAACTCCAAATCTATCCCAGTAGATCTTTATTCCTTGAATAAAGGTTGTTACTCCCCAGAATTCTACGGAGAATTTCTATGAAAGCCAAGCTTTCACACCAATTGCTTTATGGGAATTTCCTTGTCAGTGCGCTCCCACTAACCTCCTTATATACACAAGAATCATTTCGTTTTGAATCAAATCATAAACCATTATGATTATTTCAAAACGACAGTTCCAAGAACCTTATGCTTGCTTCAATCCAAACATGGATCGAATAACCCGCAAACCTTGTTTGTCGGTTATACAAAATCGTCAGGATGTTGTAAGCATCCTCCAAGAGGTTTCCTTTTCAGGAAAGCGATTTTGATCATTAACTGACACATTTCATAAATGAAATATGCAGTATCTACAAGCATCTTCAAAATGGATTTACCATGGCAACAGGTAAAAGGTTGAACCGTAATCAACACAATGTTGATAACGATACCTTTCCGTCAAAAGCCTAGCTTTGTACGTTGGTATGTTGCCATCCATGTATGTCTTCCTTGAAGACGTTTATTGTACCAATAGGCACAATGCCTTGTGGTACAACAACTAGTATCCAAACATAGTTGTTATACATGGAATCCATTTCGGACTCATGGCACTTTGCCATAATAGGGAGTCGATACCTTGTATCACTTCCTCGTACGTAGTCGGTTGGTATACCTCCATAAGATTTACATCTTTAAGGGGTTACATCAGAAACCCATACCCCAGGTTGTTTTCTGATTCTCTCCGATCTACGCGGTTCTTGTGTATTCGAAGATTAATGGTACAGATTCATCATTGATGAACTGTTTGTGTTCCATTAAGGACTTCGTGCCTTGAATAGTATTACTCCGATTTTCATCGAGTATCACTATCTCTCCCACTGACCACTGCATATCGGTGTTCCTCTTAGGAAAACCGCATGGTGAGCAACAATTATATTGTTCTCATGTGAGATTTATAAGTACTATACTTATGGTTTCCCTTAGGATAACCTATATTTGGCACTTATCCAATTTGGGTCTTAGTTTGGTATCATCCAAACGTTATGCCCGGCATACCCAAATTATTAGGAATGAGAAACCCTGTTTCTTTCCTGTTCATATCCTATATGAATCTGTCAAACAGATTTATATGGAACCTTATTCTAAATAAGTTTTGCACTGTTAATACATATCCTGTTGAAGGAAATGATAGCTCAGAGCGACTCGTGATAAACCTTATCATGTCCAACAAAATTCGGTTTTCGTTCGGACACACACACGTCTAACTGACGTGTCTCGGGAGGAGTCCTCATCTGAAAGAATACTATACTCTTTCATGTATGTTTGAAACTTACTGCTTAAGTATTTTCCATTACGGTCTTACCGTGACGGTAAATACTATAGCCGATCTGTTTATCTACTTCGTGTCGAAACTCTAATAGTTTCCGATCTGTGTTCTTCAAAAGAAACACATAACCATAACGTGATGCCACATCCGTTAAGGTCACGAAATATTCATGTTCACATCTAGCCTAGCTAGATATGGGCCCACTAACTTCACCATGAATAGGGCTAACAGATCGGTGGCACTTACACTATTACCAAGTAAACAGTGTTTTAGGTACTTTACCTAACAAACTAGATTCGTAGACTTTATTTGAATAGTCAAATCAGTCCTAGTACCCACTCTTCAAAAGTGCGGATATACGAGTCTTGTTTAATTGTGTCCCAGACAACAATGCCACAAATAAGTCTCTATTGATCAAATCAATTTGAGCTATTTATTTGTCATTTTATATGTTTTGAGATTTTAATTATATTCAAAATATAAATTCTGTTATTCACATCTAATGTGTTTATCTCAGTATCATCTTTATATAATGAAACACTTAGTGTTCTAGAATATAAAGGTTTATCCACAATGGATTAAACACTGATATAGAGATAATGTCTCTAGTCAAACTAGTTACATTATAACAGTTCCTAATTTAAGTACACACCCGAAGGGTAGTTCCTAAACTTAGGTATCTACGGTCGAAACAGCGACTTTCGTCCCGTTTCCGATTCGCAGAGCAATCTCAGCTTGAAGTCAGTATCCTGCTCAAAGCAGATTCTGAACATCAATACATATATTTTATGTACCACACTAAGTATTTAAAATCTAATTTCAATACTAGTAGTGAACATAACTTTGACAAACATTTTTAAAGTAAGAGCCTTGCCCTTTCTTTAATTCCTTCGTGTCTGCCATATCCAAATGGTAGTCACTTTGGGATATGTCAATTATCCTTTTCAATATTTCAGAACCTTAGGCCAAGCCTTGGGTTTTTAGAATATCGAAAATGTGCACCTCGTGCTACATGCCCAATTGCAAACTTTGACTTTTCACCTCTAGAATAGTCAATTAATTCTCCAAGAATTATTTATTGCAATTTTAATACTTTCTAAATCTAAAATAGATTTATGACATATATATTAATTAAGCACTAAAGTCATCATCACATAAATCTTCCAAAGATTTATGCTCTACTATTTGCTTAATTTTGGGCTTAAGGTATAATAAGTTATTTTATCAAATAAAGTAACCTATTATTTATTCCCAATTTGAAAATTAAATCATTTAAAATATTTTAATCCCAGATTATATTTTAAATATCCAACTTTTCAATTTTATCTTGATTACAATAGTCCAACTATTTAATCAACGATTAGTGGTACTATATATATTATAATGATTATAATAGTCCAACTATATAATCAAATATAATCCAAATTAATTAACCTCAATTACATTGATTACTATAATCCAATTATAAAATCAACTGTAAACTGAAATTAATTAATTCAAATATATTGATTAATATAATCCAATTATATATAATCAACTATAATACAGTCCAACTGTATATTAAAACAACAATAAATATTAGTCCAACTAATACTTTTATATATTTGACGAGTGATATTTGTTTGAGCGCGTATGGCGAGTAATTGAACGAATATTGCAAATTCAATTCTTGCCTCCCACTATTTTTCGTCGAGCCTCTAACCCTCTGTCGAGTACTCGGGAAACCGTGTTTCCTAGTGGGCTAGGATCCCGTTAAATATCACACAATCTTGACTTTGGCCAACAAATTGTATGATAATAACTAGGTAGATCTCTAAGATCAATTGGATCTCATCCAACTCCTAGATCCGGTAGGTGGACATCCAAGTCCGAAACATATATCTTATATATGCCTATATATCCAATATATACCCTAACCTTTTTCCTCTGAATCAACTAGGCCTTGGCTTTGGCACAACAAACCTGATGATCCCAGTCAAGCGCGGACCCATTGACCATGGAAGCTTCGTAATCAATGTCGATGGACAAGAAGTGGTCTTGACTTTGGCCAACAAACCACAACTTGGACAAGACACCAATATGGAACAAAGCTTCGTGATTCAAGCACATCTTCGACGGACAAGGGCTTGACTTTGGCCAACAACCCATGCCAATCTAGGATCTTGAGCAAGAATCACTCAATGGAAGGAAAAGACGCATGATATTTGATGAGGGCTTTTCGCGTGCAAATTGGCTACCAATTTCATTATCTTTGTTAAGGTCTCATCATCATACACCCTTAAACATGCATTCTAAATACATAATAAAGCGAGTATGAAAATAAATAATAATGATATGCGGATGGATACTTAACACATTGATCCTAGATCAAATCTCTCCCTTTCTCACTCAAGCTAGCACTTGTATTACTTCTACCCGTTACACTACACTTCTAAAGAAACCTCATTTACATTGAGGGGAATAGGTGAGAAGAGAATACAAAGAGAATAAAGGTGATAAGGCTGGACACGCAGGTCCATTTAATAAATCGAATTTATTACAACAATTTCCAAAATTGCCCCACCCGACTAATATCCATCCGATATACATTATTCATTCATCACAACCACGTATTCACACATAAGCATGCTATCAATCAATCTAATCAAATTAATTAATCTGATAATTAGTGATCATCCAATGTTCAAACAACGATTTGATTTTGCTCGAGTCAAACTCGTTTTTGCGAATAAGTACTCAAAGTACGAATTCATGAATTAAATTAAACTACATCATTAAATCCAATTTAACATGTATTTAATACTAATTCACTATTCAATTCCAAATTAATATTACACTTTATTTAATAAACCTTTAACGACTTAAATTCCAAATTTAATCGCTTCGGGACTCAAAGCCCGATTAACGTCCAACGTCAATTCAATTCAAGTCTAATGGGCTTTAATTAATTTCTTTAAGGCGTGGGCTTCGGCAACCAAAGCCCAATCAAGGAGTAACCCCATAAGCCTAGAAATCAATTTAGGCCCATTAGGCCCAATTAAACTTTAAAGGTTTATAAGTCGCATTTGGGCTTAACGGAAGTGGCTTTGGGCCCAATTGGATCCAATCCATTTGGCCTAAATCCAACTTTGTACAACAAAGCCCAATAAGCCCATTTACAACATAATAAGCCCAAATCCAATTTAAGGCCTAAATAATTAAATTACATGAATCCAATTCCGCAATTTAATTACCTAAAGTGCATTACATGATTAATCAACTAAATCAATATTTCCAAAACATCAAATTAGTCCAATTAATCATACTCATTTATTATCATATGTCCAACACAAAAATTGAAAAATCAAACCCATTACATGCTTTTAAGCTCTCGGCCAAGGAAGGATTTTTGTCCGATTTGGTTTCGATCCAATCGAACCCACAATCGACATTAAATCACCATCCAATTTGATTTCATACACATCCAATGTCACAAAATCAAAATTACCAAGACTTTATTAAGGCATAATCAATTCGGCCAAGGGGAAAAATTAGGGATTTTGTTCAATTCAAAATTCAATCCAATTGACCTTAAATTAACATCATCCTTAATGATCTAATTCATCTAATGAATCAAAATCAAAAAATTCCAAGAATTAAAATTTTATCCTCACATTCGGCCAACATCAATATTTTGGGGAAAATTATTCCAAATCAATTTTCTACGATTCTCATATACCCAGCATTGGCGTACACAGAACCGGTTAAGCCCTAACGACCTCAACTAAAGCATATTGATTGTCGTAAGCATTAGCGGTGCAAGTCTCAGGTTAAGACCATACACATCTACCATCTACCTGATTTCGGACTCCCATAGACACATAGTCATAATACCAATGGGATTCCGAGGGGTCTATCCAGAGCGAAGCTGTTTCCCGTACCATCGGTGAACACAACCTCCTATCGCACTTGCATGAGTATCCAATACCCCAATATATGAGAACTATGCCGTTGTGCCCTCACAACGCGCACAAGTGCAATACTAGCCTATTCCGCATTATCGATGTCCAGTCTCGATAATACTTACTTCGGCTAGGGATATTTAATGATTAATCCTTCGTGGACTGATACTGTCTCATATCATCTCAATCCAGGAACTAATCATATGGACCTCTCTTCATTTATATATCTAAGGTGATCTAATCACAAATGATGAGAGTGCAATTTCCTTGTCACATAGTTATTTGTACAACAACACTATGATCTGTACAAATAGTGACGCTATGGGTCATATTATCCAACACATAAAGCCAAATGCGACTAATGGACCTTAATAGTTTAATTGGGCCTAATGGGCCAAAATTGATTTAAAGGCTTATGGGGTAATTCCCGGATTGGGCTTTGGTTATCGGTTTGACCCGAGTTGACCAAAAGTCCACGCCTCAAGAAATTAATTAAAAGCCCATTGGACTTTAATTAAATTAAGGTTGGACGTTAAACGGGCTTTGAGACCCGTAACTATTAAATTTGGAATTTAAGTCGTAAAGGTTTAATAATAAAATGTAGTATTTTATTTGGAATTAAATAGTGAATTAGAATTAAATGCATATTGAATTGGATTTAATTATGTAGTTTAATTTAATTCGAGAATTTGTACTTTAAGTACTTATTCGCAAAGATGAGTTTGACTCGCACAAAATCAAATCATTGTTTGAACATTGGATGATCATTAATTATCAGATTAATTAATTTGATTAGATTGATTGATAACATGCTTGTGTGAATACATGGTTGCGATGCATGAATAATGTATATCGGATGGATATTAGATGGGTGGGACAATTTTAGAAATTGTTGTAATAAATTTGATTTATTAATTGTACCTGCGAGTCCAGCCTTATTACCTCTCTATTCTTTGTATTCTCTTCTCACTTATTCCCCTCAATGTAAATGAGGTTTCTTTAGAAGTGTAGTGTAACGGGTAGAAGAAATATTTGTGCTAGCGGGAGAGAGAAAGGGAGAGATTTGATCTAGGATCAATGTGTAAAGTATCCATCCGCATATCATTATTATTTTATCATATGCGCTTTATTATGTGTTTAGAATGCATGCTTAAGGGTGTATGATGATGAGACCTTAACAAAGATAATAAATTGGTTGCCAATTTGCACACGAAAAACCCTCACAAATATTAAGCAATTTTCCTTCCATTGAGTGATTCTTCTCAAGATCTAAGAGGGCATTGGTTTGTTGGCCAAAGTCAAGGCCTTTGTCTGTCGAGGATGTGTTTGAATCACGAAGGCTTTGTTCCATATCAGTGTCTTGTCCAAGTTGTGGTTTGTTGGCCAAAGTCAAGACCACTTCTTGTCCATCGACATTGATTATGAAGCTTTCCATGGTCAATGGGTCACGCTTGACTGGGATCACTAAGTTTATTGTGCCGAAGTCAAGGCTTAGTTGATTCAGAGGAAAAAGGTTAGGTAATACATTGGATGTATTGGCATATATAAGATTATGTTTCGGACTTGGATGTCCCCCTACCGGATCTAGGAATTGGATTGGATCCAATCGATCTTATAGATCTACCTAGTTAATTATCATACAATTTGTTGGCCAAAGTCAAGATTGTGTGATATTTAACGGGATCCTAGCCCACTAGGAAACACGGTTTCCCGAGTACTCGACAGAGGGTTAGAGGCTCACCAAAAATAGTGGGAGGCAAGAATTGAATTTGCAATATTCGTTCAATTACTCGCCATATGCGCTCAAACAAATAACATTCGTCAAATAAATTAAATGTTAGTTGGACTAATATTTAAATTGTTGTTTTAATAAATAGTTGGACTATATTCAAACTATTCATTTATAGTTGATTTATAATTGGATATAGTAATCAATATAATTGATTTTAATCTAATTAATTATAATTGATTAAATAGTTGGACTATAGTAATCATTATAATAAATAGTACCGAAATCATTGATTAAATAGTTGGACTATTAAAATCAATATATAATGAAAGATTGGCACTTAAAATATAGTCCTAGGGAAAACATATTTAAATGGTTTAATTTTTCAAATTGTGAATAAATTTCAGGATGGTCCTGGAAACTAATAAGTTACTTTATTTGATAAAATAACATATTAGGCCTAAGCCTAGAGTTAAGAAAATGGTATAGCATAATCTTTGGAAGATTTATGTGATGACAACTTAAGTGCCTAATCCATTAAGCTTGTCTCATTAGGCTCCTTCATTTTTGAATCAGAACTAAGGATTAGATCCTTAAAGTATGATAACGAAATTGAAGGATTTTCATGGATCTATTTTAGATCTTTGAAATACTAAAAATTGTAATAAATAACTATTGGAGAGTTAATGACTATTCTCAAGGAAATAAAGTCAAAAGTTTGCAATTAGGCAAGTAGCGCAAGGCGCACCTTACTTCGATATTCTAGAAACCCATGGCTTGGCCAAAGGCTTCTGGAATGTGGAAAATGGCAAAGGCAAAATCATTATTATCTTCTGGGAAGATAAATGACATATCCTAAAAATGTCTGCTTCAATTGTGGCAAACGGGATCGCGGAAGCGTGACTGCCATTTGGAAAAAGCAGACATGAAGGAATTAAAGACGGTGCAAGGCTCCGACTTCAAATATGTTTGTCAACATTATGTTCACACTAGTATTAAAATTAGATTTTAAATACTTAGTGTGATACATAAATATGTACTGATGTTCAAAATCTGCTATGAGCAGGATACCGACCTCAGTTGAGATTTAATTTGGAAACTGCCTTCGGGTGTGTACCTAAATTTGGAAACTGTTATAATGTAACTAGTTTGACTAGATACATTATCTTTAGATCAGTGTTTAACCCGTTACGGGTGAACCTTTATATTCTAGAACACTAAAGTGTTTTATTATATAAAGATGATATTGAGATAAACACATTAGATGTGAATATAGAATTTATATTTTAAATATAAATATATCTCAAACATATAATATGACAAATAAATAGCTCAAACTGATTTGATCAGATGAAACTAATTGTGGCATTGTTGTCTGTACACAATCAAACAAGACTCATATATCCACATTTTTGAAGAGTGGGTACTAGGACTAATTTAATCCTATTCAAATAAAGTCTATGAATCTAGTTTATTGGGAAAAGTGCCCAAAACACTATTTACTTGGTAAAAGTACAAATGCCACCGACCTGTTAAGCTATAGTTCATAATGAAGCAAGTGGGCCCATGTCTAGCTAAGCTAGAGGTGGATATGAATATTTCGTGACCTATATGGAATGTGGCATCGCGTTATGGTTAAGTGTTTCTTTTGAAGAACACAAATCGGAAACTTTTAGAGTTTCGACACGAAATAGACAAACAGATCGGCTAAAGTATTGAACCGTCACGGTAAGACCATAATGGAAAATACTTAAGCAATAAGTTTCTTGCATACTTGAAAGAGTATAGTATTCTTTCAAAGAGGACTCCTCCCGGAACACGTCAATTTGACGGTGTGTCTGAACTGAGTAACCGAATTTTGTTGGAAATGATTAGGTTAATCATGAGTCGCTCTGAGCTACCATTTCCTTCAACGGATAAGCATAAACAGTGCAGAACTTATTTAGAATAAGGTTCTATAAAAATTTGTATGACATATATCATATTAGATATGAACAGGAAAGAAACCGGGTTTCTCATTCCTGAACATTGGGTATGCTAGGCATATGTTTGGATGATACCAAACTAAAACCCAAATTGGATAAGTGTCAATGTAGGTTATCTTAGGGATACCAAAGTATAGTACTTATACAACTCACATGATAACAATTAGATTGTTGCTCGCCATGCGGTTATCCTAAAAGGAATACCGATATGCAGTGGTGAGTGGGAGGATAGTAAAACTCGATGAAAATTGGAGTAATACTATTCCAAGCACCGAGTCCTAATGGAACACAAATAGTTCATTAAGGATGAAACTAAACCATTAATCTTCGAATACACAAGAACCGCGTATGTCGGAGAGAGTCAGAAAACAACCTGGGGTATGGGTTTCTGATCTCACCTCATAAAGATGTCTATCTTATTGAGGTATACCAACTGACTACATATGAGGAAGTGATACAAGGTATCGACTCCCGATTATGACAAAGTGTCATGAGTCCGAAATAGATTCCATGTATATCAACAAGTTTGAATACTAGTTGATGTACCGCAAGGCATTGTGCCTATTGGTACTGTATAAGTCTTCAAGGAAGACATACATGGAAGGCAACATACCAACACGTAAAGCTAGGCTTTTAGCGGAAAGGTATCCTTATCAACATTGTGTTAATTACGATTCAACCTTTTACCTGTTGCCACGGTATATCCATTTGGATAATGCTTGCTGAAGCTGCATGTTTCATTTATGAAATATGACAGCTGGATGGGAAAATCGATTTCCTTAAAAGGAAACCTTTCGGAGGATGTTTACAACATCCTGTCGATTTTATCGTACCAAAACTAGCAAACAAGGTTTGCAGGTTATTCGATCCATGTTTGGATTGAAGCAAGCATAGGTTCTTGGAATCATCATTTTGATGTAATCATAATGGAGTATGATTTAATTCAAAACGAAAAGATTCTAGTGTATATAAGGAGGTTAGTGGGACCGCACTGACAATAGCTGTCCTAAATAAATAATGATAATATATGTCATTTCTTGGAAATGATATTCCCAAAATAACAATCGGTGAAAGCTTGGCTTTCGACAAACTCTCCTAGAAATCGTACATTGAAAAATGTACGTGACCTGGTGTCTCATAAGCTTTGAGCATATGATTCACAAACAGGTCAATCCAAGTGATAGTCACTGGATTGAAGTTAAGAACATCCATTAGTTTCTTAGAGAACTAAGGATGTTGTCTTATACTATGGAGATGGAGAACTTGAAGTGATTGGGATCACCATTGCAAGTTTCCTAACCGATAAAAACGGAACTATACAGTTTGAATAACGGTACAGTGATCTGGAAATCTTCCAAGCAAGATATTCTTACCGAATAAACAACAAATGCGGGTTATTGCTGCAAGCTGAGGCAGTAATAAAAGCCTTTTTGGGTCGATAATAATCTAATTAGATTAGATATAGTTCTTTTAGCAGCTGAACTGGGCTTCAGCACATGCTAAAGAATTAATGGTCTCATCAACGATCCAGATAAATACTTCGATAATCATCTGTTTCGTTCAGATCATTCATCATGGCGATGTGATGATCGAATAAATCGCATCAGATGATAATCATGCAAATCCGCTGATGAAAGCCTTTTCTAAGCTGTTTGAGCCAACCGTACATAGTTCGGGTGTTAGACACTCGAGAGACTGGCTATAGGCCAAGTGGGAGATTGTTGGACAATTATGACCCATAGCGTCACTATTTGTACAAATCACGATGTTGTTGTACAAATTAACTATGTGCATAAGGAGATTGCACTCTTATAATTTGTGATTAGATCACCTAGATGAATAAATGATGATAGGTCCTTATGATTTGTTCCTGGATTGAGAATGATATGAGACAGTATCAGTCCACGAAGGATAAATCATTAAATATCCCTAGTTAGAGTATTATCGAGATTGGACATCGATAAATATGTAAAAGACTAGTATTGCACTTGTACGCGTTGTGAGGGCACAACGGCATAGTTCTCATATATTTGGGTATAGGATACTCATGCAAGTGTAATAGTAGGTTGTGTTTTACCGATGGTACGGGAAACAGCTTCGCTCTGGATAGACCCCCTCGGAATTTCATTGGTAGTATGACTATGTGTCTATGGAAATCCGAAATCAGGGTAGGTTTATTTGGTCTTAACCTGAGACTTGCACCGCTAATACTTACGACAATCAATATACTTTGGTTGTGGTCATCCAGGACTTTAACAGGTTCTATGTACGCCAATATTGGGTATATTGAGAATCGTAGTGTGTTGGGTGTGATGTCAAGACGGAAGTATCACTCCAGTCATATGGAGATGTTGGTCACCTAAGATACGGGACTGGTTCTCTTAAATGCTGCAGCTATCGGGATAAAATGACAAGGTCATGTTTATCCGATTATAGAGACTAGTTGCCAGACATCTGATATGTGTTTCGTACGGGGCAGACACAATTCCAACCCCAGGCCTAGCACGTGATCATCCGATGCTGGACAGAAATACGCAATACTACGGTATACTACGCTTGAAATAGATCCTTTAATTATGTAAGGATATTTCCGGAGAATTGGGTAGGCATGGCGCTTTACTAGAGGCCAACCTTGTCTTGTAAATCGGTACAAACGTAGTACTTAGTACTTACGTGTTCGGATAGTCCGACGACCGAATTTACTGCCAACATATCCCGGGATCTCATGGGTCGCTTCCCAAAGATTCACCGATGACGTATGACTCGCACTCTAAATTAATCTTGGATTAATTAGAAGAGAGAGAAAATTAATCTGGGATTAATTACGGAGATATTTTATCTGGGATAAAATATCATTAGAGAGAGAAAACCATTAATTTGGAATTAATCGATAAATTAATATATTCGATATATTAAACGAAATTGGATTTCCACGCGGAATTAAAATTAGATTTTAATTCGGGTGAACGAATTAATTTAGAATTAATTCGTTAGCGACGTGAATAGTAATTGCGCTAGGCATGATTATTTAATTAAATTAGATTTGATTATATCGCAACGGAAAATTCGTTAATTTGGAATTAGTGAACTCGAGCCCGGGATTATTTGCGAGCGTATTCGCATTTCGAATTCGAGTGCGGCACGCAAGTCAAATCAAACATCAAATCGCTAGTCGCAACTAGCGTCACATCATTCGTCAATCAAGTGATGGATGTCTTTCACTTTGAGTGATTGACGCAAGTCACTATTCATGATTGATGGATTGATGTGAGTTGATGTTGGTGGTTGGTGCCATTATGGCTTGATTTTTGAAATTCAAAAGGTGGTAAATCATTTTATTTATTTTTGGAAAAATATATAAGTTTATTAGATACACTTTTCCAACCAATTCAACTCATCTCTTTCTCAAACCTCTCCCTCATCTCACGCCCCACAGTGGGCTGTTTCTTCTGGTTTTGCCGAGAAGAAGAGAAGCAAGAGTTAGAAATTTGTGGCAAATTTCTTGAGTGCTAGCACACTACGAGACATGCGTAGGTGATAGGGAAGTCCACCTATGAGTCGGGAATCATTCGACGAAGCTTGGAGCTTGACGAAGTTGATTCAAATGGCCGAAACAGTGAGCCAACTCACTTCCACTGTTGTGTAGTCCACTGCCGAGCAAAGTGAAGTTTTTGTTGCCTCCGCGTCGCTCAACCGATCGATGTGAGTATTCCACGACTTTCTCGATTGTATTCACACATGTTTTATTGCTTTTGATTCGATCCTTGGGACCGTAGAACAAAAACATAAATTCCATAAAATTACGCACTGCTTAAGTTATGGATTATAAACTTAGCAGTGTCTCCCACTACTTTACGTAATATCGTAATCCCCAACAAATAACAGGAATTCAATAATTAAATCGAATTCCATAGTAAGAGTTGGATCCCATGAATATATTTCGACTCACAGCTTTGGCACGTTATCGCCTACGTATATTCATTAGGTAGACAACTTGTTGTCAATCACTTACCAGTGACTCCCAGTTTTGGTCCTGACCGTTTCTTGCTGTGACAGCTTTGGCACGTTCACAGGGAGGCATATCAAGGCTACACTTGTCAATGACAAACTCAAGCTACCGATGTAGTCCTGACAGCTTTGGTATGTTCAAGATTTCCATTTTCACTTGAATTTGTCTAGTATCATTATGCAACCGGCATGGATAAAATTCTATCAACTACACCCTCACTGCTTTGGCACTTTCTCGGATGCAGCCATATAAAGTTATCCATAAACCGTATTGACAAGACGGATCAAGAAACATGTATCCAATACATGTTACTTTGCAGCCATATTTAAAAGCGGGGATTTTCATACGGAAGTCATACCTGCATCCAATGAAAAATATTAATCTAAATCATTTTCTAAACAACTCAGTTCTACCTAGAAAACATAATGTAACTTAACCATTAAATTTTTGTTACATTTTCGTTAGTGTCGAACCGAAAAGTAAAGAAACATATCTAGATTCTAAGCATGTGCGAATAATAAATTGGATTAAATATATAATATCAAGCATGAATAATGTAATGGATGAAGTATCAGACCCGCTCTGATACCATTTTTGTTGGTTTTGGGCGATGGAGCGCAGCGAAATGCGCGGTTCGGGCGAAATCGTATTTTAAAACTTTTTCAAAATACCGAATAAATTATTCAATATCTAATATGAATAATTTATTTATATTTAGTTAAAAACTCGCGAAACTTTTACGAAAATCGTTTTTCCGTAAAATTGCCTAAAACACGTTTTTGACCTAACCGACTACCCGACACTTATGGAAACTGCCTAGGTCAACTTCAATAGGGTCGGGGCAGTTCATGGGCTGCCCGAACAGTGACGGAATCACTGTTTTCACAGCCGTCACCCGGTTGACTCAAAATCCACCTAGTAACACCGTTTTTGGCCGATTTCGCTTATTTCAAGTCGGAAATACTTTCCGGCAATTGTGCCAACTCCCAAAACACATCCATTACATTTGTAGGACATCAAAAACACCCCAGAATTTCCAGTTTGGGCAGATCTGATCTGAAGACCAAAAATTCTTATTTTTCATGCTTTAAAATCCAATTTTCAAGATCAAACAAATTAATCCATAACACCAACTAAAGTAACCACACATGAGGCACTCTAGAACAATTCTAGGTTATATTAGAGTGGTTAAATAACTCTAGAATAGCAACAAATTTGTCCAACAATAATTTGAACAAATTGAAATGAAATTACATTAATTCCATCAAATAACACTTCACACATGTACTAATCTTCCATTTCAATACACCACAACCAAAAGCCCCAAATTTTTGCAACAAAGAAGAAACCCTAGATCTCTAAAGATTATCAAGAAAACATGAAACAAACTTTCAAAGCTTAGGATTTGAAGAAATACCTTAAATCTCCTAATTCATTTGCAATTTTTCTTGATTTTCTTCTTTGTTTATGCTTGATTTTATCAAGCAAAATGGAAACCCATTCCTACTTGGAAGCTCTCGGCAAAGTGGAGAAAGTGAAGAAGATGAAAAACAAATTTTCTCTCTCTATTAGTATATGGCCGAAAATTACAAGGAAATTGGGCATTTTTCTCTTTTAAATTTAATCAAATTAAATTAACCATTTTCACTTTATTTTAGCCAATCAAAATTGGACAAATAAAAGTGTAATAAAATTCATGCCAAATGCACCAATAATAATTCACCACATTTCATAACATTTAATGAAAAAAGTTGAATTAATTAATCATTCTAATATTTAACAATTAAATATTAAATAATCAATTAATTTTATTATTATTATATATATGTATTATTATTTACAATAAATAATAAATACATATATTTATGGCATGTGTCAAAATCTCATTTGACGAATAATTAATGTGTATCTAATCGTATTATGTATCAAATACAAATACACAATAATCATTAGCGGACAAAATCCTCTAATTGCATGTGTTGTCGTTTAACGATTAAACGATCCGAATTAACTCATTTAATCCGGTGAAGTATTATGAATAATCTGTATTATTCATATCGAGTTGCCCAAATGCTCAACGAGTACACTTCATATTGTGGGACTCTCTAAGTTTAGGTTTATCCGTCACGAAATCCAATTTCGTGTCTATAATCCACCCACTCATGGATTATGACGACCACAGATAATCTCACTAAACTATGTAAGCCGAGGTCACTGCATACGTATAATCCCTATGTCACAGGCCATACGTATTATACCTGGGGTATAAATGAAAACGTCAAACTCGTTCGGTATAATACAGTCGACTTTCAATTTACGATCTCCAAATAACACTCGGAATTGATTTCCAAAGTTATACCACGACCATGGATTTACAATATCGTAAACATGTGAGGATGCATATGCCCTGTACACAGGACTGACGGATCCTATCTTGATACGCACAGGATATCATGAGTATCAGTCCACACCTAACGAACAGGAGGAGGTCTGATCATGATTAGATCGTTTACGTGACTGCCATCAAAGTGTGGAGGATAACTCATATATCCACAGTGGTATCTCAAGTCGAAGGACCACTATACTCGCTCAACTCGAGAAGGTTCCTATTGACGTTGGTGTACCATCTATTAGGAAAACTTCAGTGAGTCGTTCAGTGTCTTATCAAATAAACACCTACATGTCTATACGAGTCTCCCAAGACTCATGGTTCACTGGGATAAGCCATCGGACCAAGTCACGATATACGATATATACTGGTCTCAGCGGATTTTAGTAACCGACCGGTATTAGTAAATCTTGACCAGGAACTTTATTTAAGGATATACAACTAATAGTGCGCTTCCCAATGTCAATTACAAACTACGTTGTAACTGTGCACTATACTATAAATCTTACGGCCTTTGTCTAATATACACATATCACTGAACCAGATTCAATTTCAATCTAATCTAGATTAGATCGAATAAGTGTATAAAAGACAAGGGTGCTACCAGTAAAATTAGTAATATTATGGAAAATTGAACCACTCGTATTAATGAATCGGACATAAATACGATCCGGATTGGCACTCGGAGCACCAACCCTAACAGTTAACCTTAGGAATTGAGAGAAATGCTAGAGATTATATTCTGTCAAGGTATTCCCTATACGATCTGATCGTAGAATTTTGATGCTTTTACCTAACTGGTTCTCAACCTCAGCACGATATTCTTTGAAATTTTCAAATGTATCTTACTTGTGCTGCATTAGGTAAACATACCCATATCTAGATTAATCGTCAATGAAAGTGACGAATTATTCATAACCACCTCGAGCTTTTACATTCATCAGTCTGCAAACGTCTGAATGTATTAGCTCAAGTGTTTCTTAGGCTCTTATCCTTTTTTTCAAGTAAAAGGTCTCTTAGTCATCTTGCCTTCTAGACATGATTCGCAGACATGTAAAGTACCAAGTTTTAATTGATTTAAAACTCCGTTCTTAATTAGTCTATCTATACGGTCAAGGTTAATGTGACCAAGTCTAAGGTGCCATAAATAGGTATCATCATGACAAATATTTTGTCTTTTAGTTTTAGATCTTTCAATCTTAAATATTTAAGTATTAAGCAGTGATTCATACATTAACGGCTTTAATACATATAGATTATTTTCGGAGTTTCCCGTGCATATATTTAATCCATTTCTACTAATAATAACTGACTTATTATTAAACGAAATAGAAAAACCACATTCCATAAGTTTTGTTACAGAAATCAAATTCTTGCAAAAACCAGGAATATATAGCACACCATTTAAACATAAATAACTATTATTAAAGTTTAATTTTGAAAATCCCACTGCTTTTGCTGAAACAGCATCCCATGTCCCAACTCTCATGGTGAAGCTACCTTCAGCAAGGTCCCTCCATGAGTCAAGTAGCTGCAAAGAACAACAAACATGATTAGTGGCACCAGAATCAACAATCCATATGGATTTATCATCCTCCACCAAAAGACACTCAATGACAAGTAAATCATATTTACATGTATGCTTCTTCTCTTTAAGCTCTGCAAGGTATTTCAGACAATTCCTTTTCCAATGCCCTTGTTGTTCACAATGGAAATATTTTCCTTTGGCATTGGTTCCTTAAGAGCCTTTGTTGTTATTCTTTTTCATTGGTTTTGCTTTTGCCTTTCAATTGCCTTTCTTCTTCTTCTTTGCAGATTTAGAAGATTCGACAATATTTGCCTCGGTATTGGACCTACGAGGACCATTCATAACAGACTCGTAATTGGTGAGCTCATTTAGCAGTTCAGTCAACGTAAAAGTCAACTTATTCATAGAACAGTTGCTTTTAAATTGCAGGAAACTCTTCGGAAGGGTTTCCATGATCATTTTCACCTGGCTTTGCACATTGATACATGCACTATGGGTTTCAGCCATATTAAGATGAGACATCATCCTCAACATATTGTCTCGGACTGATATGCCTTTATTTATTCTAGCGGTCAATACAAAGACTATTGCCTCATGTCGTTGCCGGTCTGAAGGTTGCCCAAACATGTTCTGTAATGACTGCATAATCATTGATGTTGTCGCCATAGGCTCATATTGTGCAACAAGAACCTCAGACATGGATGCTATCAAATAGCTATGGGCTTTGGCATTGGTTCCTTTAAGGTCTTCGCAGACTAAAATAGCATTCATGTCATTTTTCCATTTAACATAATTATCCCCGTTAATTTTTCTTGTTGTTTGAGAATTGAGATTATTGCAAATGCCATGACTGAAAAATAATAAACGCGCATTCAACATTCATTCGTCGCATATTAAAATTTTCAAACATTTAGGCATAAAATTAAACATAATACATGATCAATATATAATGAATTAGAAACCTAAAAGAATTACTATGCCATAGTTATCTATCATCCCACAAATAAGTGCCGTCGTAGGGTAGGTCAAGTATTCGCATGATAGAATGAGACATTCTCAATTGATTAATATATCTGAAATAACTCTAATTAATATATTAATCAACTACCATTATTTTGATCAAGGAAGCTTTGATTAACAACTTAATCATTCTTTTGTGAGTATGACCCATCATTTCGGAACCCTTGGACTTAATTAGTGAAGTGTCATCATAGGGTAGGTCAAATCACCAGATACATCTAGAGTCTCTATCTTTTTGGAATCCAAACCTGATATTGACCCAAAAAAGACATCATCCGTAGGGGGCGAAAGCAAAGCCGTCTCGAGGCGCCTATTGAATCTCACGTTTCTGGATAATAATGGAGATCGTGGGATATATAGTGGTATACCCCTCTCCCACTCAATATTTAAAAGGTGTAAGGTTTCTATCTCACTAGTATCTTATGAATTTTAGATTATGTTCGGCTAAAGTCATAACCTTATTAATACTATATGATGATTATTAGTGATCTAACCAATTTTAACTCTTAAAATTTTATTCACTAATCCCAATTAGTCTTTACTAACCAATTAACTTAATTAAACTAATTTAATCAAGTTGTTATAGTGATCTAATCAATTTAACTCTTAAATTATTAGTCCACTAATAGGTTTTAAAATTTTGAATTCAACGAACAGTCCAAATGACATTAAACCATTTAATCGATAAAAGCATTTTATTTCTTCCAATGGTACGTGGTATTGTATCCCGAATGCAGACCATATTACCATCCATACTGAACCGACTATGGAATTTACGTTCGGGTTTCCATCCGATATACCAAGGAAAATAATGTACTCATAAGGTCCATTTGTTTCAAAAACTTGAATTCGCAATTTTTAAACCTTTAAACCAATTAATATTATTAATCTGTTTGCATGCATCTCATATTCTTATTTAACATTTAAATTACATAAAATCATATTTTATGACTAGAATATCATGCATATCTACATCTTATGGCATGTGAAAATACAAGAGTAGGCACCCTAGGCTATATGACATGTTATTAAACACTGTAAACATACATATTAACCCAGGTGTGGGCGTTGCGGCGTGCACTGGTGGGCGTCGTGACGTCCATAATTCCGGAAATTGGAATTGCGCCAGTTCAGCGTCGCGTCACGACGCGAGGGGACCTGCGTCGCTACGCACGCGAGGCAGAAGCATGCGTATTGATTTGCTAGTCGCGTCATGACACGCAGAGGGGTTGCGTCCAGTTTCCAGGGGCTCAAAATGCTGAAACATACACATTACAAATTGCGTTGACCGGGCTCTTATTTTTCTATACTAATCTAATTAGTACAATAAATCCAAGGCATCATTTGGTCTTCAAAACATGTTACATGGAGTGTTGTTGAGTTCTTTGCGGAATTTCTTCGTCAAAAGTCTTTCGCGGCATCGACTCTTCCAAGTTACAAATAGGGTTACATAATGAACTTATTACAAAGGAAATGAACTTACAACACTTGAAAGAATATGACCTTATGGTCTTAACTTACAACACTTGAAAGAATATGACCTTATGGTCTTACATTTCCAATGCTAAAAACAAGAGCCGGAAAAAATAACGATCAACGCAACACATTCATCACATGAATCAAAAATAAATATTCATCACATGAACATTAAAACCATTCATCTTATGAATCTAATTGTGCCTACTCATCACAACATGCATTTTAATAATCTATATCTCATATAAATTATTAAAACTAAAATGAGAAGGGTTAAGAAAACTTTTCAACCTTAAGCTCTCTATGCCAATTGTAGGAAACGACTTTCCTTAGCGCGGCGGAAGTTGCTTGGGTGGCACCGGGTCTGGTATGGATCTTTAAAATTTTCTTTGTCTTCTCCCTTGTTGTACTAGCCAAGATCAATCTTTTGGGTCCAACGCTTGGATCAACCACTCGATCTTCCGAACTATGACTCGAAACCAACAAACCGAAGTGTGGGCTTCACTCACAAAGATTAAACCTAAAAGATTTAGAGAATCAAGATGTCACAATTGGTGTTTGGTTTTAGGAATTTCAAACACTCTCACAACCCTTGTGAATGTTTTGAACTTTCTCTATTTTCTCTCAAATCTTTCTCACAACACTTGTGTGAATGTTTGCAAGATGTTAACCTTAGGAGTGAGAGAAATGGTAGAGATTATATTCTCTACCATTATTCCTGCTCCGCTAGGAATATAAAGTGGCATCAAATTGTATCAAAATATTGATCAGAGTTTTGTCTGTGCATTATCCCTTTACCTCTAGAAACAATGAGGAGTTGCTAATGGTTTATACATTTGCTTCATTCAAAATTTTTAATAATAAATAATCAAGATTACGATTATGATTATGATTCATGATCTCCAAATCCCTAGATTACGACTTTGAAATCCCCACCCTACATGGACATCTTTTGTTACTTGACGGGGAAGCAACAATGGTACTGGAGGGTATATTCGTAAAGTAACCTCCTGTATTACTGCCTTCAGGTAAAACATTTTCCTTAAACAATCCTTGTTAACATAAGATTTTCTTCCTTTCATAGTTTCTGGATAAGTAGTGTCTCGGTCACCAGCAAAAAAGTGCTTTGCAAGAAATTAATTCCAATGCATTACTTAATCACAGCATAGCGATCAGTTGTGGAGTTCATACGCCTACAGTACTTATCATCGTCTTTAGATTAAATATCTTATCTGGTGTATAAGATTCCCGTTGTCTTTAAAGAAGTGTGGTTTTTTAGTGGCATAAGACTTAGAATTTGATATCTGATTGTCCAAACGTAAGTTCAAATCCAGGAGGTACATTTCTTGTAAGAGCCTACGACAGCCGGGGGTTTACCTGCTGCGCTTAAACCCGGATCGGGTGGTTTGGCGGCGGAATTTTCAACGTTTGAAAAATAATATATAAAATTCTAATACAAATAGAATTTAGGAAAAATCTTGTTGTACGCACTCTTATACTCTTGTCTTTTTGAATGTCGAACATATCCAAGAAGTCATTTTGATCCTCCTTAACATCACCATTAACTACATTTTGACTAACCAAATGATCATCGCCTAACTATTCTCCAAGCTCATCTAAAAGTTTCTTAAGCTTCTTCCCACCTTCACCTTCACCATATGTCATACCAAAATTTGCCAAGAGCATATAACATTTCTGCCTAAGTGAAAGTTTAAGTGAAACAAATATTTCACTTAAATCAATTTGAAGAAGCACCCAAGCAATTAAGATCGTTCAACTTTTCAATCATTGAGCAACGTCTGTTGACTAGATGATAAAGGTATAGGGGTGAGTGGCGAAGCCAGGAGGTCCATCAGGATTCAGGAGGGGATTTTACCATTTTTTAAAGGTTTTTAATTTATAAATTTAGGAGGTTATTTCTATTATTTATTTAGGAAAATTGGAAAAAAAAATTGAGGCTTCTCTCGGGTGATGATTTGAGTTAAAATCGTTTATTTCATTCGATTTGCATTAAAGATAATATGTGGTTTTGAAAACTTGATTTATTTAATATTATTTTGAATTGATTTGATTATAACTTGATTCGATTCGTTATTAAACGAATCATATACGAATTTGAACTCAATGATTCGTTTATTATTTTTCGTTTGCTATTTTTTATTTTTAATTAAGGTTCGAGAAGTTATTGTCAATTACCACAGAAAAAATATTGTCTAGATTTAGTGGGTCATTTTAGTGTGTGTATATATATATTAACAATATAAATAAATTACGGTAATTTAGTTGTTGAATTATGTCATAACTAAACGAATATTCGTTTACGATTCGTATATTAAATAAATCGAATATAAATCTCGATAATAAGATTCATTTAATATTCTATACAAATTTGATTCGTTAATTCGCTGGTTAGATCTCAGCGATGGTGCAGTAGCATGATATATGGGGCTATGGCTCTGGCCTAAGGACATGGGAGACCGGTGTGGTTACTTGCCTAATTGGTGAAGGGTTACCTATTATTGCTTTGATGGTAAATGGGGGAAGTTTTAATTAACAAAGCACATAAACGTAGGTTCTCCTTCATTTCACTTTTACTAAACAAAGGGAAAACTAAAACGTTACACAAACTTTTTCGATCAATTAATTAAAAAAAAAAAAGGGGGGAAACTTTAACTTGGAGAAACGAGCAAAAAAGGGAAACGGAAGGGGATATGTTTATTTGAAAACTGATGAGCGGAAAATATATCAATATTTACTGTCCATTTTACCTAATATTTTGTTTAGTTTCTCAGGTTTGATGAACGTTTTAATGTGTTTTAGTTTATTTTGAAGATAAAATAAAATTGGGACTTAATGGAATCAATTAAGATGAAATGTGGGTCAAATAAGAGCAAAAAAACTGGACTTGACATTTTGATTTTGGAGATTGGAAACTTCAAAGGACGTTCTAACGAAGTACAGTTTCGAAAATTCCAACTTTGCGCAACTGTCGTATTTTGGCCATAATTTTTTACACCAATATCGGATTGAGGCGATTCAAGTTCCAGATTAAAGAAAACACAAAGATCTACAACTTTGAAGAATAAAATAAATTCAAATTCTGAAGATTTTGATGATTGAAATTGATGAAACATCTGGATATGTATTATGTGTAATTATTAAAGTCATTTTCAAAGCAAAAAAATAAAAAATAAAAAATAAATAAAAATATAAAAATAAAAATTGTCAAACTTCCACCAAACATGTTTGCTTGTTTGATTGAGGATTTGGTGCCATGTTTGGTGCCATATTTGATGCCATATTTGGTGTCATGTTTGATGTCATGTTTGGTGTCATATTTGGTGGAGCAATTGGTGGAGAAATTGGTGGAAGCCTTTAGATTTTCCTATAAATACCAAGCCATTTCATTTGTAATTCTCATGATTTCCTTAGGTTTTTGTAAGGAATTTAAGGATTGCATCTTGTGTGTTATTTTTAGTAATTTTATTTATGCATTTTTATTTTCAGTAATAGTAATAGTTTCTTTTCTTTTATTTTCTTTTATGTTTTGTAGTTAGATTTCAACTCGGGGAAGGGTGAAGCTTTTATTAATTTAGTTTAGATCAATCTCCCTTAATTATAATATTGAAATTATAATTTAAATTAAATGATTACCGCCTTAATGACTGGTTTTATTTATTTGACATAATGTGACACCTTCATATGGTCGGTTTTTAGGTGACAGATAATTACCGCCTATATGGCTGGTTTATGGACAAATAATGATACTGCATTTATGGTCGGTTGGACTTAATTAAAATCTGACTTAATGATAACACCGCCTATATGGTCAGTTGGTAATATCACTGATAAATTATGTATTATAATAAGGGAGATTTCTAAATTAGAATTAGTAAAGGTGGATCCCCTAACCCCAGCATTTTATTTTTATTCTATGGAAGTGATGAAGCACAATATCCACACACTTAATAATTGATTTTCTTTATTATGGGTAATACTTCAAGTTTGTTTATTGAGTCTTAGTCTTAATACTTCTTGCTAACTGACCATTAATAAGATTGATGTGGTAAACTTAAAATGAACTCGGAAAAGAGATTTTAGGTTTCAGCCTTAGATTCAATAGCTCACGATCTTCCTTGAGGATAGATAACCCTTTAATAGATTTCCTTACAGGATAGGAATATACCTGTCGGGCGGGGGTAGCCATAATTAAAACTTGAACTTAATGAATTCAGGTAACTTGATTAACATAGGAATATGATTAATTGGGTTATTTTGGGTATTTGCATCTGACCATCGGAAGAGGCTTTTGCATATCTTCGTGTTTCAGGTTAGCAAACTAATTAATTACACATATATAAGAGAATCAATTCATCATTAGAATAATATTGTGTGGAATCACAACCCAAGATTTTTTTGTCTTTTGTTTATTTTTCCTTTGTATTTTCTTTTGTGTCTTTATTTATTTATTTAGCAATTCCACATTCAACCAACCAAAAATAATCAACCCCTTCTCCTTTTAATTAGATACATGTAAATAAATAGTATCAATAATTAATAACAACAGTAGAAATTAAGTCCTCGTGGGATCGATATTTTTTTACTACTTGAACGATACGTGCGCTTGCGTTATACGCTTGTGATTACGCCGGTCAAGTTTTTGGTGCCGTTGCCGGGGACTTATTTTTCTTGAGTTATTAATTTTGAAGCTATCTAATTTACTTGTATCTAATTTTCTTTTTATCCGTAATTTTTATTTTCTTCTTTTGTTTTTCAGGTGGTTGACATGGATCTTCGTTGGGAGATTGCAAAATTACGAGTTTTACTAGAAGAAGATACACCCCAATTCAGAGAGCAACAATCCGGTTTTCTGAGGCCTGTTCTCCAGCCCAATAACTATCACTGGATATCATAACCAAGTGTAGGCAC
>SKCR01042972.1:0-32105 GCA_019454045.1 Zanthoxylum bungeanum
CTCATATGCAAAATAAACTTATGTGTACGCTTTTACATATATTCATATTTAAAGTTGAATGCTTAACATATATCAAGATAGCAGCGAACATACAACTTAATTTACATATCACATTCATGAAAACACAAGCACACATATGGACCATACAAGCACACATCTGGGCACTTTTCCAAGCGTTACGTGGCATTGTAGCCCAAGTACAGACCGCACTACCGTCCATTCGGAATCGGCTACGGAAATTACGTCTGGGTTTCCATCCATTATACCACGAGAAATAATATCAAAGCGTTTATCATGACATAAGCATACGAATTGACACATTTGCATAAGAAAGATCAACCAATAGACAATTTGCATGAATATAATAGACAGACTCAGTTCAGTGTGTGCACGTTCGTGTAGTAGGTTCGTAAACGCGTTCGAACGGAAATGAAACAGAATGTTCCCGTTCGAGAGTAGCGTTCGTAAACGCGTTCGACGGAAATGAAACAGAATGCTCACGTTCGAGTAGCGTTCGTAAACGCGTTCGAACGGAAATGAAACAGAATGCTCACGTTCGAGTAGCGTTCGTAAACGCGTTCGAACGGAAATGAGACAGAATACTCACGTTCGAGTAGCGTTCGTAAACGCGTTTGAAGGAGATGAGACAGAAAGCTCACGTTCGTATGGCGTTTGTTAACGCGTTCGAACGGATACGAGACCTGACACATAATAAGGCAAAAAACACATGCGCGTTCGAGTTGCGTTCGTGAACGCGTTCGAACGGACACGGACCTGATGATGCATGAAATAGGATGCAATATATAAACAGAAAATAAAAGGGCGCGGCGAAGCACTGCCGTAAAGGTGACCCTTTTGGGGCTCTTGATCTCTCAAAGAGAGGACCTTTAGACCAAAATGCTAAGCCCATGCGCGTCACATCACACATACAAGAATAGAACCAATCATATCAACCAAGTATGCCCGATTGAACACATCTTACATCCAATCCGAACACACATCAACCGGCGCGGCGAAAGAAGTAGTGTCACGAAGGTGGCCTTTTCGGCTCTTTGTCTCATAAATGGAGGACCTTTGGACTAACTCACTAAGCCCATGCGCTTGGTTGAATCATGCATAACTAACGACATATTGAATTCAAGTAAGCAAACTAAGTAAACAAGAGCAACATAACCAAAAGAAAGATGGTGCCGTTTACCCAAGCGGTACGTGGAATTGTGGCCCGAGTACAGATCATATTACCGTCCATTCGGAATCGGCTATGAAATTTATGTCCGGGTTTCCATCCGATATACCGCGAGAGTTGACACATCTCTCATTCATCCAATACCCACAACATACATCATACACACAACAGATTTCGAATACATAAAATATAATCAAAATAAATGACCAGAAAGTAAAATGAGAATAAGTGTGAAAGATACCCTCAGGTCTAACCTTTTAAGCCGTCTCTCGGACTCACGTTCCACGAAGATCGAAAGGGGGGTAAGGCTCCGCAACTTTTCCTGGTCCGCTGGTTCGAAGTCCTAGCTCACTGTTCCGCTGCTTTGCTTACGATTCGAACTCCGTTCTGCTCCTATTCGGCTCATGTTTTGCTGCTCACTGCACGGGCTACCTGTTTCAATGTTTTCAAAGAACTATTCCAAGTTGTGTGGGTTCTTAGTGCAATTAAAAGTGATTATTTTTAAGATTATCTATGTAGTTTTCTAAGTTACTGTTTTTTTAGGATTTTGGGCTACGGTTTTAAGGTAATCTAGGAGGTTGTTTTGGCGTGTTTTAGAATTCGGCTATGGGTGAGTTTGGGTTCGGCTATGGAGGGTGGTGGCTTGTGGTGGTTCTTTGTTTTCTTTTTGTGTGTGTATGAAGTGTTTTCTCTTGGATGTGTTTTGGGTGTGTAGAGAGAGTCTAGAGAGATTTCGAGAGAGCTTGGGTGTGAATTGTGTTGTGTGAAGGAGACGAATGGCCTTGGTTAGGGGTTGTTTATATAGAGAATGGCTAGGGTTGACAAGGGAAGGGATCTTGTTTCCAAATTAGGAGAGATGAGAAAGGCATACACAAGATTGAGGGGGGACAAGATATTTTAATTTAAGAAGTTGTAATATTTAATTGGTGTTGGTTTAGGAATACAAATATTTTATATTGGTAAATATCTTATTAGATTAGGAAGTCAAATATATGATTGGCTTTAATTGGTTAAGATTGATTTTAATTAGGCATATCTTCTTTTTAGTTTAGGTAAATATTTTATTTAATAGGTAAATGGTTTAAATATTTTATTTTAATGTTTAATATTTAATTTAATATTTAATTATTTAATTTGGGATGTGTTTTATGGGCTTTGGGGAGCTAAATGGGCTGGGTGTGAGGCTAGCAGCAAAACCAGAATTACCGACACCGTTCGAACGCTCCCTCGAACGCTACACGAACGCCCGCAATCTGTTTCCCGTTCGAACGAAGTAACGAACGCAGCACCAACGAAGAAAGTGAGCTTGCTTATTCTGAATTTCCCCTTCCGATATCTGTTTCCCGCGGCATCCGTGACCTAAAAGGTAGTTGTCTCCAAATAAGACTCCTCATCGGGTTTCACATGCGAAAATGCAATGCCTACAGTCGCCCCCACTTTGATGGGACTTGTGTAATGTGCAACAGTGACAATCCTATCAAAGTTTATGCAATGCATTTTCACTTAACCTGGCTCGCCAGCTGCCACTTGACTTACCTGTGTTGAGTTGCGTTGATTTGGTGGTGAGGTGCTGCGACCCCTGGTTCATTCCCGAACCGTGCTATATTTTTAGAGCGCCATCTTCGGCATCTTTCGTGTATGTGCTCCATTTTGGAGCGCCATTTCCGGCATTTGTTGTGTGTGTTCCATTTTGGAACGCCATTTTTGGCATCTGCTGTGTGTGTTCCATTTTGGAACGCCATTTTCGGCCTCTGTTGTGAGTGCTCCATTTTGGAGTGCCATTTCCGGCGTCTGTTATGAGTGCTCCATTTTGGAGTGCCATTTCCGGCGTCTGTTGTAAGTGCTCCATTTTGGAGTGCCATTTCCGTCGGTGTCTGTTGTAAGTGCTCCATTTTGGAGTGCCATTTCCGGCGTCTGTTGTAAGTGCTCCATTTCCTGAACTGTGCTGTACGAGATTGTGGCTCATTTTTGAACCGTTACTTGATGAGATGGTCTTTGCTGTTATAAACCTGCGAACACGAACAAACATTGCATGTATGTGGTATGTATGCATGTATGCATGTATATGTATTATATTCCGATGGGTTAGGCCTTCCTTGGTCCATTTCTGAACAGTGCTTCAATTTCGGAGTGCCATTTTTGGCAAGTGATGTGAGATGATGGTCCATTTCGAACCGTGCTCCATTTTCGGAGTGCCATTTTCGGCGAGATGAGATGATGGTCCATTTCGAACCGTTGCTGATAATGATGTGGGCCCCGCCCCAAGAGTACTATACCCGGTAGAACTAATACTGAACCAATGTGGGCCTCGCCCCCCAGAATGCCATACCCGGCAGAGCTGATGCTGACATGGGCTTCGCCCCCAGACCGAGACCGATATGGGCCTCGCCCCCAGACTGATACTGATACTGAACTGATGTGGGCCTCGCCCCCAAGCTGATACTGATGCGGGCCTCGGCCCTGGGACTCATCCCCAAACTGATACTGATTCATTTCTAAAACTGACTGTACTGTTGTTGTTCCCGAAGATTCCCCGTGTTCTAAACATCACTGGATTTCATAGTGCCAATGTTGAATGTTTTTCTCAAATATACTCATATTGTAGAAGAGATTCAGCGAAATAATGTCTTTATTATTATTTAAAAAAATGATTCGAACATGTAGACCAAGTCAATGTCTATTAAAATGCATGATCAAATAACTAGGAGGGATGATTTCATCATTCGCAACATTGCCTTCTTTCTTGGCCTATGGTTCTCCACCGTTGTCATCCCATACTCCTATGGATGAAGCTGAGTGGTTGAGAGTTTGAAGGACAAGGGTTTCAGGTAGGCCGGAGTTGATCATGTAGTTGGGTAGGGGATTTCTGTATGCGTTGGGTTGTTCTCTTTCTGGGTCAGGTATTTTGTGAGCATCAATGAGGTTTTGGATTTCATGCCTAAGGCGGGTGCAGCTGTCAGTTTCGTGGCCTCTCCTTGATGGAAGTGACATACAAGCTTAGGTTAAGGTTGGGTGGGATAGGATCTGGAAGTGGTTTAGGCTCTAAGGGTTTTATGAGTCCTTGTCCCTTCAACTTCTCAAGTACCTTAGATACGGCTTCCCCAGGTTAGAGAAATGCCGGTTCTTGACGGTAGCGACCTCGGCAGTAGCGGGCTTGGTCTCAGAATACCCCCCAAAAGTCCGCCTATTCTGGCCATAGGACTTTCTGTTTTCAGCCTCCTCTTCCTCAATATCCATGACAGTTTCCCTCAACTGTCGAAAATCGGAAATCATCGAAGTCATCCTCCTCAGCTTACTATAAATAGAGGGCTTGGTGCCCTTGATGATCATTTTGATTTGGTCCTTCTCAGAGGGCCGAGTCTGCATTTTCAGAAGCTGGCTTCTCCAGCGGTCCACATACTCCTTGAAGCTTTCTTCCGGCTTCTGCTTAGTGTTCTCCAAATCACGGAGTGATAAGTCAATCTCCAAGTCTGTAACATACTGCTTCAGAAAAGCGTCAGCTAGTTCCTTCCAATCTTCCTTAACCTTCTTTTCAAGGCTATGATACCAAACCACAGGTGCCCCCTCGAGTGACATCCCAAACATCTTTTGGACTTGGCGCTGTGATAGGCCACTGAACTCATAACAGACACATACTGACGGAGATGCACCCTCGGATCTCCATTCCCATTGAACTTAGCCAAATCCGGCATCTTAAACTGCGCTGGCAACTGCTCCTCGAACTTCATTGTCTCATAGTCTAGCAAATCTTCATTCTTACCCCTCATTTTACGGGTAACTGTTTCAACCTGATCCCGAAGCTTCTGTATCTCGGCCTGAGACCCAATCACTCTGTCTGTTGCATACTCTGCATTATCATCATCAAAAGCGGGGATATCATCCCCCAACCCATTCGGAGGCTTCTCGCGCCTTACATTCTCAGAATTCTCCCCAGCACGGGGCACAGCCATATTTGTCATGGCAGCAGTCAAGGCTTGCAACTGTTCAGTAATCTTGGCGAAGCCACTTTCCAACTGATCTATCCGGGATACCTCAGTATCTGATTCACTCATGTCTGTTCTCGGTATTTTGGTGAGTCTTCCTTTTTTTCTAACCCACGGGAATCTATGATGGCTTTCAGAACACAAGGGGTAACATGATGTATGCATGCATGATGTGCATAAGAAGTATATAACATATATTAAATCAAATAAAATTCTCAAACAAATCGGCCTATTATCATTTTAGAAGCTTTTGGGACAACTGTCATAAGGGTGAACCCGTCCCAGTTTAAATGGCACAACGAGTTCATGTCTTACGGCAAAGAGCCCAACTAAATCCAAATGATAATATTCCGAAAACAAACACAAGGTGGCCCATCAATCACTTAGAAGCTCTTGCCCAATAGTCATGAAATACGTTCTTGTCCCAGTTTAAAATGGCCCAACAAGCCCATATCCCATGACAAATGGTCCAAATGGATCCAAACGGTGATGTTCCCAAACATAAGCATAAAAGGGAGATAATGCAAACATATCATAATAATTTTTACATAATGGCCCATCAACATTTCAGAAGCCTTGGGCCTAGTAGTCATACAGTACGAACTTGCCCCAGTTTAAAATGGCCCAGCAAGCCCGTATTTTGACAATAGTCCAACTGCATCCAAATGAGGATGGTCCACAAGCACATACTCAAGGAAATAATTGCTACTTTAACCATATAAACCAGTCTATGGGTGGGTTTGCAAGAGTATGGACAAGGGCTCTCACTGGCGAAGGATAGCCCACAACTAGGTCTCCCCACTCAAGGGTTCAAGTGACCAAGCGAGCGTATCCCTTTTTATACACTAAGGTACGTGCCAATGAGCTATGGTGTGTGACGGACTGTCAAATGGATTTCCCGTTGTAGATCCCCCAGAGGGAAGGTGGAGCGAGGCTCACTTAAATACCCAAGCCTCTTAGGCTCTTATCGCTTGTTGTCAGGAATAAACAACGAGTCCTCCAAATTAGTCCATCACAAAGGCTACAAGTAGATGGCCATATAGGTGTCCTCACAGCTTTTCCTTCTAGAAAGGTAGTGAATGAAGGAAGACACCAAACCATTACCTAGCCTCAAAGTGCCCTTGATTAAACCCTCACTTATCCACTATAGACGTGGCCAATTAAAACATAAATCCACTCATTACAAGACAATATTTCGGGGCCAATTTTCACATCCCCAGTGGAGTCGCCAGACTGTGGGACACAGAAACTGAGCGACGCCGTTCCTAGGCTCGCGGCCTAGTTGGGAAGGATTACATAACATGGAGTCGCCACCCGGTGTGAACCGGGACAAAGATTTAAGGCCGCACTCACCCCTCGCAAGGGAAGACCTCAAACCGTTGGGTTCGGAATGGTCCCTTACTTATGTCACTTGTAATGAAAGGATTCATGTAATAATTTAACTAAGCTTAAGTAACACTTATTTCCAATAGTATCATGCTTCTAAATTCTCATATGCAAAATAAAACTTATGTGTACGCTTTTACATATATCTCATATTTAAAGTTGCATGCTTAACATATATCAAGATAGCAGCGAACATACAACTTAATTTACATATCACATTCATGAAAACACAAGCACACATATGGACCATACAAGCATACATATGGCACTTTTCCAAGCGGTACGTGGCATTGTAGCCCAAGTACAGACCGCACTACCGTCCATTCGGAATCGGCTACGAAATTTACGTCTGGGTTTCCATCCGATATACCACGAGAAATAATACTCAAGCGTTATCATGACATAAGCATACGAATTGACACATTTGCATAAGAAAGATCAACCAATAGACAATTATGCATGAATATAATAAGACAGACTCAGTTCAGTGTGTGCACGTTCGTGTAGCGTTCGTAAACGCGTTCGAACGGAAATGAAACAGAATGTTCACGTTCGAGTAACGTTCGTAAACGCGTTCGAACGGAAATGAAACAGAATGCTCACGTTCGAGTAGCGTTCATAAACGCGTTCGAACAGAAATGAAACAGAATGCTCACGTTCGAGTAGCGTTCGTAAACGCGTTCGAACGGAAATGAGACAGAATACTCACGTTCGAGTAGCGTTCGTAAACGCGTTTGAACGGAGATGAGACAGAAAGCTCACGTTCGTATGGCGTTTGTTAACGCGTTCGAACGGATACGAGACCTGACACATAATAAGGTAAAAACACATGCGCGTTCGAGTTGCGTTCGTGAACGCGTTCGAACGGACACGGACCTGATGCATGAAATAGGATGCAATATATAAACAGAAAATAAAAGGGCGCGGCGAAGCACTGCCGTAAAGGTGACCCTTTTGGGGCTCTTGATCTCTCAAAGAGAGGACCTTTAGACCAACATGCTAAGCCCATGCGCGTCACATCACACATACAAGAATAGAACCAATCATATCAACCAAGTATGCCCGATTGAACACATCTTACATCCAATCCGAACACACATCAACCGGCGCGGCGAAGTAGTGTCACGAAGGTGGCCTTTTCGGCTCTTTGTCTCATAAATGGAGGACCTTTGGACTAACTCACTAAGCCCATGCGCTTGGTTGAATCATGCATAACTAACGACATATTGAATTCAAGTAAGCAAACTAAATAAACAAGAGCAACATAACCAAAAGAAAGATGGTGCCGTTTACCCAAGCGGTACGTGGAATTGTGGCCCGAGTACAGATCATATTACCGTCCATTCGGAATCGGCTATGAAATTTATGTCCGGGTTTCCATCCGATATACCGCGAGAGTTGACACATCTCTCATTCATCCAATACCCAACATACATCATACACACAACAGATTTCACGAATACAGAAAATATAATCAAAATAAATGACCAGAAAGTAAAATGAGAATAAGTGTGAAAGATACCCTCAGGTCTAACCTTTTAAGCCTCTCTCTCGGACTCACGTTCCACGAAGATCGAAAGGGGGGTAAGGCTCCGCAACTTTTCCTGGTCCGCTGGTTCGAAGTCCTAGCTCACTGTTCCGCTGCTTTGCTTACGATTCGAACTCCGTTCTGCTCCTATTCGGCTCCTGTTTTGCTGCTCACTGCACGGGCTACCTGTTTCAATGTTTTCAAAGAACTATTCCAAGTTGTGTGGGTTCTTAGTGCAATTAAAAGTGATTATTTTTAAGATTATCTATGTAGTTTTCTAAGTTACTGTTTTTTTAGGATTTTGGGCTACGGTTTTAAGGTAATCTAGGAGGTTGTTTTGGCGTGTTTTAGAATTCGGCTATGGGTGAGTTTGGGTTCGGCTATGGAGGGTGGTGGCTTGTGGTGGTTTCTTTGTTTTCTTTTTGTGTGTGTATAAAGTGTTTTCTCTTGGATGTGTTTTGGGTGTGTAGAGAGAGTCTAGAGAGATTTCGAGAGAGCTTGGGTGTGAATTGTGTTGTGTGAAGGAGACGAATGGCCTTGGTTAGGGGTTGTTTATATAGAGAATGGCTAGGGTTGACAAGGGAAGGGATCTTGTTTCCAAATTAGGAGAGATGAGAAAGGCATACACAAGATTGAGGGGGGACAAGATATTTTAATTTAGAAGTTGTAATATTTAATTGGTGTTGGTTTAGGAATACAAATATTTTATTTGGTAAATATCTTATTAGATTAGGAAGTCAAATATATGATTGGCTTTAATTGGTTAAGATTGATTTTAATTAGGCATATCTTCTTTTTAGTTTAGGTAAATATTTTATTATAGGTAAATGGTTTAAATATTTTATTTTATGTTTAATATTTATTTAATATTTAATTATTTAATTTGGGATGTGTTTTATGGGCTTTGGGGAGCTAAATGGGCTGGGTGTGAGGCTAGCAGCAAAACCAGAATTACCGAGACCGTTCGAACGCTCCCTCGAACGCTACACACGCACGCCCGCAATCTGTTTCCCGTTCGAACGAAGTAACGAACGCAGCACCAACGAAGACAGTGAGCTTGCTTATTCTGAATTTCCCCTTCCGATATCCGTTTCCCGTGACATCCGTGACTTAAAAGGTAGTTGTCTCCAATAAGACTCCTCATCGGGTTTCACATGCGAAAATGCAATGCCTACAGGCGGGATCCATTCGACGAAGTTTGGAGCTTCAAATTTGGATCCAAAACTGCCCAAAACAGTGAGCAAATTCTGCACAGCAGTGGCGCCAAACCAGTGAGCGTTTTTGGCTCCATTCGTCTTCAAAGCGTCTCAACCGATCGATGTGAGTATTCCGCAACTTCGTCGATATGTATTCGCAATGTTTTTCATGCTTATAATCGATCCGGGACCTTAATAGAAACCAACAAAAGGAAGTTAAGAAAGGCTTGATTTGGTATTGAGAAAAGTTTATTTAACATAGCGATTTGATGATATTTCAAAGTTAGACTATTGTGATAAAAGTATAGATATATACGATTTGCTTTGTATATTTTAGGCGTTAGCTATTAGATTATCATATATGTTAATATGAAAATGTGAAACTTTGATAAGTGTTAAGAATAAGGAATAATAACAAATTAATAATTCGAATTTAAAGTAACTTAGTAAATCTGATAAACGACTGATATGTTTGACTTGTTTGTTGTGTTACTAGCAGAGTTACTTACTGAGTTTTAAAACTCACACCAAACCAGTTTGCCAGTTTTGCAGGATGAATTGTAGATTGGTCCATCATATCGGCTTTGGAAGTCATTCTCGAGACGTGGATTACCCAAGCGGCAGTCACCCTCGCAAGTGTCTTGGGAAATGTTTTAGAAGATTAGGATATCTGATTTATTGTTTTATTTTATCGTACTGAGCACGTGGTTTGTATTAATAATTTAAAGTTTTGATTGCATGTGATGTTGTGGGGGCACAGAGCCCTTGAGTGTTGATAGATGATGTGGGCACAGAGCCCTTAGGTTGTGGTTTTGATGAGTTTTCTTTTGGACCTGAGGTCCTTTTATTGGGATGATGTTTTCTTGGTTTGCCTTTGGTGCTGGACTGCGATCCAGGTTATCCAGTTTTTAGGATATTTCATGCCAAATTTTCGGTAGATTCAGGGCTTATGGAGATGGGTCAATCCTGTCTCCTGCCGGTAGCATCCTACCTCTGGCGGGGTGTTACAGTTATGGTATCAGAGCAAAGGTTAGGGTGTCGGTGACTGCTGCTACAGGGTATCTGATCGTCTGAGTAAGTTTTTGTTGCATATGGAGCGTATAAGTCATGTTTGTTATTTGATTGGATTATATTATATGGTATGATATGCTATGATTTTGATTGATGTTGATGATTTCAGATTATTGAAACATGTTTGTATGATATCAATATATATATATATATATATATATATATATATATATATATATATATAATATATATATATATATATATATATATATATATATATATATATATATATATTTGTGAACATGTACATTAAGTTAAAAGTATGTTGTTCATATAGGTATATGTATAGGTGAGTAATGTGAATCTGAGGTGTTTTGAAGTATGGGAGATTCCATGATGTTGATAGTCTGAATTTTGAAATGATATTTTGAATCATGTTTTGAAAACTTGGAATTTGATTTCTGGCATAACAGAGTTTGAAAAGAAAAAGAAAAGAAGGAAGAAAGAAAGAAAGTTTTCAGAGGTTTTGATTTTGATTATAAAGGATAAAGAAAATGTTTTTGCCTCGACGTTTGATTTGAGTTTTCATGATTTGAGATCTATTAATATGTTTTCGTCTCGGTGCTCGAAAATGATTTTGATATTTTTAGACTGTAAAATTTGTTTCCGCCGAGACGCTCGAAAATTTGTTTCCGCCACGGTGCTTGGTGATTTTAGGTTTTTGACCCTCCATGGTGATCGGTTATATTACGTTCCGGGTTGGCCACCGGGGCGATCGTTACGGGTCCAGACCATCGGAAAATGGCTGGCCCATTACCCTGTCGACATGGTACGTACACTGTCCAGTCTTTGCGCGCGACTGAGCAGTGGACGATCGGTATTATTTTAAAAATATTGCATCAAAGACTCATTTACGATTTATTCAAATTCATGTTTTGGAAAGAAGAGGATTTCAAACTAATTGCATTTTGATTTGATGCATTGGACATTACTTTTGATATTTTACGATACGATGTATTTATATGTTTCCGTCTCAGCGATAGTTTTATGTTTTCTTGATGTGTTTCCGCTGAGATGATCGGTTATTGTTATGTTTCCGCCCCGACGATCGGTGTATGCATTTATGTTTTTCATAACTCATCATATGTTTCCGCCGGGGTGATCGTAGGTTCTAAGCCATCAGAAATGGTACGACACAACCCTCTGTCCACAGGGGATCGGTTCGTTCATTGTCCGATCTGTGCGCGCGATTTGGGCATTGGGCGCTCGTTTATGTTTCGTCCAGAGAGTTATGCTGGATTCTCGATATGGTTTTTACGATGATGGATTTTTGAAATTGATTTTGTTTACAATAAAAGAATTTTTCAAATGCATTTTCGAAATGATTTTTTTTTAAAAAAAAAAGAGAAGAAAATCGTTTTATGTTTCCAAATGTATTTTGAATAATGGCAGACATTGATAGATTGAGACTATCAACATCATAAGAGTATTATGGTTGTCACTTCTGGTTGTGACGATAGACGTATTTGATGGTATAAAAAGTTTATATCGTTATAAGAGTACGTATGTAAGTTATAGTTAGACATGGATCTTATGGATATAATGATGGTTATGTGTGCTATGTGATCAGCCATACAAAGTTGTATGTGCGATGGGATATGTATGGATGTAAACTTTGATTGATTTCGTTTACATGTATGATGTAGAATGACATGATGTGAAATGAATGAGTTTCATTTTGTATTATGGATGATATAGATAATATGAGATTCGTATTAAGTTTCCATTTTGATATTGTGTTGCACGTAAAGAACAAGTGTTATGTTCCTTGTTTCAGATGATGTATTTGATTGACTGTGTAGAATCCGTGTTCTATTTTCTCTTTTGTTGATGGATGAGCTTGAAAACAGTTTGAGAGTGTTCTTATGAATGGATATGAATCGAAATGACAAGTTTGGCTTGATTTAGACATGAAATGTTAGATTTGATGTGTTTTGTTTCGAAATAGCATGATTCGTATTGATGTATGGAATATGTAACTTTTGAAAGGTGTTAAGTATGGTGACTTCCGAGATGGACAAGATGGTAAAGTACGTACGATTGGTTCCGAGTGATCAGAAATAAGGACGGAGAAAAATTTCGAGGACGAAATTTTTATAAGGATGGGAGAATGTAATATCCCAGATTCTGAAATGATGTTATAGTCTCGGAGCATGATGATAATGAAGAATAAGAGTTCAACCGATGTTATATGGGTTGGAATAATGGATTATGAATTTTAGCCGCGTTGGAAACACGTAGGATCGGAAGTCAGTTACGAGATTTTTATTATTCAAGTCAAGTTTACTGTTTTGACCCCAGAATTAGCAAACGAAAACTCCGATCGAGTTGATTCTTGAACCAGCGGACTCGCTTTTCCGAGACGAACAACTTTCGTGTTGAGAACTTTTCGAGAATCGCTCCAGAAGGCCTTCAAATCGGCTGATTTCCGAAAATACCCTTAGTAGTGGGGGGCATTTTAGTAAATTTCAGGTTTAAGATATTTTGACTTTTATTATTAAATTTTATTATTGTTATCAGCAACAGAAGAAGAAGCAATGCTCAACGCGCAGGGAGAGAAGAGTGGTGGCGCCGGCGGCCAGCCGGCCCCTGCCGGCCGCGCCCAGCGCCAGGCGGATCGTCCGGCCACGGCGAATCTGCCGGTGGCCGGCGATGGTCCAGGGATCGCCGGAAAACGGCGCAAATGGAGGAAGAAGGTGCGGTTTTGGGTTGTCCGATCCCGGCTCGTCGGTTCGTTTCACGAGTCGTGCCACCTACCAAATCGAAGCCCTCGACGAGTACTACGAGTGTGCGGAGACGGATTGGCAGAACAGCGGCCAGTTGCACGCGAAACAAGGAAGAAAGCGGCGGATGAATAGTGACCCGACGTGAACAGTAACTCCATCGGAATTCCGATCGCACCAGCGCGTTCGTATGGCCGACGGGAGTCCGAATATGGCCTCGGAATTTCGGTATGACTCTCCGTTTAGAATTCGTCTTTTTAAAGTTTACAGCTTTTTATTTGGATGTTTCTAATAGTCCCGTAGTGTAGCGAATTAGCATGAGATGAATTGAATATGATTTAATATGTTAAAACGATAAATGTGGTAGAATCCGGGGAGAAACGGATTAGATTTGCTCGATCCGATAGAATATGTAAGTTTTGGGAAAAAGTGAGTTTTTGCGTATAAAGATGTATTTTGGTTTTGATAATAGTTATGAGTTATTTTTGATATTACGAGCATGTTTGGGTAAATTCGGGATGGTTCGGAGGGTTCGAGACCTTTCCGTAGCGGTTGCGGAAACGTTTTCGGAAGATTTTCTAAGAACGCGTAAAATCGGGAATTTAAGTGAACTAGTGGCTTGGAATAGATTATAATGATGTTCTAAGATTACTGAAACAGAATGTATTGTAATCGGAGATGATTTTGATCTTTTTGAAGAGATTCTGAATTTTATAGTAGTTGGTCGAGAACTTTGTAAGTCGTGTGTCTGACGGCTTTTCGTCATTTATTTTGACAGACTTGACTAGGATCTTCGGCGCTCGCGAAGCCAAGTAAGTAACTCATGCGATGAGAGCTTAATGTGTGATTTTGTATCTTGATTTTTACATATATACATGTATAGATGATTAATATGTTAGGTAAAACAAGATAGTTAAGAAGTAGTTTGAGAAGCAGTTCGAGATTATGTGTAGCTAAGTGAAACGATCATCGCAGGTATGGCTTTTGTTATTAGCATAATATAAAGTAAGAGGTTTAATGATGTTAATGACTATGTGTATGTATGAATGTACATAAAGGTATGAATCTGTAACGAATGTACATAAAGGTATGAATCTGTAACGATATGAATTGTGTATGTGAATAAATATGAAAATGTATAAATATATGATTATGTTTGATCGATAAAGGAAAAGCTATGAGAATTATTAAAGGTATGAAATTTGAATTTGATAACAAGAGGTGTATTCATATGTTTGAAACATATGTTTGTACGTGAGTGTTTGAGTCGTGTTTTGGAATGTTTGTTATGAATGTGCTTATGTATGAGGAGTCGCGTGACAAACTTGGTGTGCCATGATATGTATGTATTGCTTGATTGTATGCCTTGTGAAGTATTGGTTGTTAAGTTTGCGTCATGATTAGTTGTATGATGATTGTGTGTGTGACAGTGTGTGTGTACATGTTTGATGGAGCTCGTTGATTATATGGATAACGAATGCTTATGTGAAATTTAGTAATGAAATTTGGAAACTAATGTATGCTAGATGTTATAAAGTGCGTTTGTTTAGCTGCATTGGTATGCATGTATATGTATAAGAACTTAGAATCATTTTTGGCATGTATATAAGAGAGGTGTGATAAGGTATGTGTAAATGTATATGAATCTCGATTGTTAAGTCGTAGTAGTAATGTTGTAATTAAAGGAAGTTAAGAAAGGCTTGATTTGGTATTGAGAAAAGTTTATTTAACATAACGATTTGATGATATTTCAAAGTTAGACTATTGTGATAAAAGTATAGATATATACGATTTGCTTTGTATATTTTAGGCGTTAGCTATTAGATTATCATATATGTTAATATGAAAATGTGAAACTTTGATAAGTGTTAAGAATAAGGAATAATAACAAATTAATAATTCGAATTTAAGTAACTTAGTAAATCTGATAAACGACTGATATGTTTGACTTGTTGTTGTGTTACTAGCAGAGTTACTTACTGAGTTTTAAAACTCACACCAAACCAGTTTGCCAGTTTTGCAGGATGAATTGTAGATTGGTCCATCATATCGGCTTTGGAAGTCATTCTCGAGACGTGGATTACCCAAGCGGCAGTCACCCTCGCAAGTGTCTTGGGAAATGTTTTAGAAGATTAGGATATCTGATTTATTGTTTTATTTTATCGTACTGAGCACGTGGTTTGTATTAATAATTTAAAGTTTTGATTGCATGTGATGTTGTGGGCACAGAGCCCTTGAGTGTTGATAGATGATGTGGGCACAGAGCCCTTAGGTTGTGGTTTTGATGAGTTTTCTTTTGGACCTGAGGTCCTTTTATTGGGATGATGTTTTCTTGGTTTGCCTTTGGTGCTGGACTGCGATCCAGGTTATCCAGTTTTTAGGATATTTCATGCCGAATTTTCGGTAGATTCAGGGCTTATGGAGATGGGTCAATCCTGTCTCCTGCCGGTAGCATCCTACCTCTGGCGGGGTGTTACAGAGTACATGCGAATTCCATATCCATACAAAACTATCTTGATAATCATACATAGTAATAATACATGCATATAATCCAACATGTTCAGGATCTCATCTTCATATGTTTATATATCGTAAACCTTGTTCATTTAAGCTTACATCAAAGTACTTTTACCCCAAAACTCATACCTACCATATGCTAATTTGCTGAAGTTCCCATGCATGTTTATCCGCTTTTATGCTTATATGCCTATTTCTTTACAATTATAATCTTGTAAACTTAATCTCATACCCTAGGGTGTAGTTTTTCTACAAACCCCCCCATACCCAGGTTTTATTAAATTATATTCATAATTATAACTATCATTCACTTGTTTCATCTGTATATACATAAACCGGTTCATACCTATGTATATTTCTTTTTGCCTCTGAATATCCCTGTTTACCTTTTACTTATATTCCTACATGCAATTGCTTACTCTTATCTATACCAGTTCACTAGCTTCTGTCTCCTACTGTAATCATCTTTATATCATATTTATATCTATATTTCTTAGTTTCTCACATTGTGCTATATATATATAACTCATTATTATTCTACTTTTGTGCAACGATACTTCTTAAGTAAACAAAGCATGAGTTACTTACTGGCTACGCGAGTGCCCTCGATTCGGGTTCGATCGAAATTACGAGGCCATATCCGGACTCTCGACGGCCATACGAACACGCTGGTGTCGACGAAATTCCAATCGGAGCTACCGTTCAAAATGGGTTTACTGTTCACCGAGCCTTTTTCTCTCGTTTCGCGTGATTCAGGCCAAAGTTCGGCGAAACCGACTCCGCACATACGTAGTACTCTCCGAGGGCTTCGTTTTGGTAGGTGGCTCGGGCCGTGAGACGACCCGACGAACCGGGATCGAGAAACCCAAAACCGCGCCCTTCTCCTCCTCCCTGCCGCTGTTTCCGGCGTTATCATGGCCGCCGCCTGCCACCATCGTATTCGCCGTCACTAGGCGGTCAGGACTGCACCGGTGCGCCGGCCTGTGGTGGCCGGAGCTGCCGCCGGCGAGTGATTCCCTTCTAAGGGCGATGAGGGGTGCGAAAGGTGGAGGGAGAGAAGGTTTGCCAAATTTGTGATTTATGAAACCTTGAGGCTTTATATACTTTCCTGGAAAATATCAAAAAGGTCCCCGCGAATTTGCAATTTAGCCCATAACATGGAACTTTCTGGAATTTCACATTTTCGGAGCCCTTCTGACGAGATTCTCGAAAAGTGCTCAACACGAAAGTTGTTCGTCTCGGAAAAACGAGTCCAATGATCCAAAAATCAGCTCGATCGGAGTTTTTTTACTCAGTCGTGTCCAAAACCATAAACTTTACGCGTTTAACGAAAATCGCGTAACTGACTTTTGATCTCACACGTTTTCCAACGCGACGAAAAATTCATAAAATGATATTCCAACTCATATTACCTCACTTAAACTCTTATTCTTCCTCATCCTCATGATCCGAGACTAAAACAGTCATCCGGGAATCTCCTGGAATAGTTCTAAAAATCCGGGATGTTACATTCACCCCTCCTTATAAAAATTTCGTCCTCGAAATTTCTCTGTCACTATGTCTGCTAATTCGTACCCGGTCACATATGCCGAAACTATCCTTTTCTAAACTCTGCTGATATCACTTCTCTGTGTCAACTGTAAACTAGCCACTATCCATATACTAGATTCCATGACAGCTCATCAATTACTTTAGTCTGACTATACTGATTTGTATCTCAACTCCGACTATACTAATCTGGTTCTTATCTTTAACTGCACTGTTCTGGTTCTGATCTCAATTCTTTTGGCCTCACAAGGGCCCTACACTGGTATTATCTCATTCTAACTGATTTTCTTATCTGAAAGACCGCCAGAGAACTAACTTAATCCCATATCTTCCTATACGAAGATAGCTAATCTATTCACAACAAATGAGCCACCCATGGACCCATGTTCAAGCAAACAAGGCACTGAATAATAACATCAAATCATATCAAGTAATCATAAAAAGATACATACAAAGACCTATGTGGTCTTTACCAAATCGAAGACAATCTCTGACAGCTGGATCCCCACAATTGCAGTCACTGACTTCTAAACCATACTACCGACTCTGACTCTTAACCATGCTCTGATACCATCTTTGTAACATCCCACCTAGGCAAGGATGCTACTACCGGCAGGAGACAGGAGAACCCATCTCCACAAGCCTCTAATTCTAACGAAATTTCGGCATGATGTATTCGTAACACCATGCAACCTGGCCTGTAGCCAGCATCCACAAACAACAAGAACTCAATCATCTCAGCCTCAGGCCGGAACACAACAATAATATCAAGGCCTCAGGCCTGAACTCAAAGAGCAAAATGTAAACTGATTGGCCTCCGGCCAGAACTCAATAAACTATACTATTACATGACTTATACAAATAAAAATACAAATACAAAAACTGTACAAAGGGCCGTGAGGACCCATAATCGACCCAGGACACCATTGACTGCAAATGGGACGATCCACCGTCTTCAAAGTCTTCACCTCTCTACAGCTATTATCCTGCAAAATTGCAACTGAAACGATGTGAGTCACATTGACTCAGTAAGTAACCACGCAAACATAACAATCCAGGTTTAACTTGAAATTGCATATCCATTTTATTTCCATATTACTTGATTAAGTCTTTCCCTGTGAATAAACACTTATGTTCATTAACTTCTATTAGCTACGTCCGTATCCAAACTTCATATCAAAATGTCAAATTCTACTTTACTAACTAACAGGCTATAATCCAGCATACTTCTGCTGCGCTAGTCTGATTCTTTTCTTAACTTACTTCTGTACTCTTTATTAATCTGATGCAGGCATTATAAAAACTTTCTCTCTTTTATTACCTTGAAATATCATCAAATTGGAGTTTAAATTATCTTTTCTATCAAACACCCATCTTCGGCTGTTTTATAACTTAGATTCTAGCTTCATTATCACATGACTATGTTATCGTTACCTCATTATCTATCATTGTTACGATATATTCCTTTTAAGAAAACGACGACTCATAATCATCATCAATATGTAAACATATACCTTTACATGAAAACATGTCATCCACTCATATTAACCATGCACATTCCAATGAAAATGTCATGCTTCTATGAAATGTTACTTTAATATCTTTCCTGATGCACTCATATGCGAAAGACATCAATGCCACAATGCATGTACCTCAAATATATATACATCATAAATAACTCACTCGGATGCATGATTTATATGCAGAAACCGTAAATCAATATTTACTTCAAATTGCAGTGCCTTTATGAACATACTCTATAAAATTATTTATGCAGAATACTGAGTTGAAAACGTCACTCGAAAACTAATTTCTAATTTCTGTATTAAAATTTTGAATTCCTTATAAAACCGATACTTCTGAAAATCTTTCTTTTCTAAAAAGTTCTTTCTGGAAGCTGAAACGGAAGACTGAAAACTATCCTTGAAAACTGAAATCTGTTTCCAAAGAAATCTGAGACTGTGTTTAAAGCTATAATCTGTATCTGAACTGAAAACTGTATCATTAAAATGTTTTCTGAAAACTTAATATTTCAAAACTCATTTCTGAAAACCGGTATCTGGGTATCTGTGGAAATCTTATATCAGAAAATCTGGGATCTGAAATCATTTCCATAATCTGTGTCTCTGTCGGAAAACCCGGTCATATGAGGGCGTTACGTATCGTCCGACCCCTCATATGCCAATCTGGAGGCAGAAGTGCAAAACCATGACTTTGGGGCGTTACGTCTCGCCGTCCCCCAAAGCATGCCACTACTGTCTCATAATCTGGGGGTCTAGGGGCGTGATATCTCTCCGTCCGCCTAGCCCATCTGGAGGATCTGAGAGCGTCCCCTAAGTCCTCAACATGTGCACATGTTATCTGTATCCGTCAATTCCATCTGTGTTTCAAGTTACATACTGGGGTGAGTTTTTACCTCATGCCCCGAAAACCATAAAATCATAATATGTGTCTTAAAATCGTAAAGAAACCTTTCTGAAATACATTTCTTTCAAAAGAAAAACTTAAAACTTTTTTTTAAAAGTATCTGAAATTCCTTTTTAAAACACTTGAATCTAAAGATTATGCTTACGTTATAATGCATGCGTATGCACATGCTTATGCACTTCTATAAACTAATGATGTATACTTTTATTCCTTATATGCTGGTTCATCATAAATAAGCCCAATACATAAGCCACAAACATTACATCAATCCATACTACAACATACATCTACTGCTATACTAAAGCTTTTTCAAGCACACGCATAATATTCCCGTTTTCTATTCAACTAACATGTATTGCAACAAAACTTATAGTTTTCATTTTTAAACCATATTTTACTCATGCTCTCATTTTACCAATGGCTCAATATAACAGATACATAATCCTATATATCTACGAGTACATGCGAATTCCATATCCATACAAAACTATCTTGATAATCATACATAGTAATATACATGCATATAATCCAACATGTTCAGGATGTCATCTTCATATGTTTATATATCGTAAACCTTGTTCATTTAAGCTTACATCAAAGTACTTTTACCCCAAAACTCATACCTACCATATGCTAATTTGCTGAAGTTCCCATGCATGTTTATCCGCTTTTATGCTTATGCCTATTTCTTTACAATTATAATCTTGTAAACTTAATCCCATACCCTAGGGTGTAGTTTTTCTACAAACCCCCCATACCCAGGTTTTATTAAATTATATTCATAATTATAACTATAATTCACTTGTTTCATCTGTATATACATAAACTGGTTCATACCTATGTATATTTCTCTTTGCTCTGAATACCCCTGTTTTCCTTTTACTTATATTCCTACATGCAATTGCTTACTCTTATCTATACCAGTTCACTAGCTTCTGTCTCCTACGATCATCTTTATATCATATTTATATCTATATTTCTTAGTTTCTCACATTGTGCTATATATATATATAACTCATTATTATTCTACTTTTGTGCAACGATACTTCTTAAGTAAACAAAGCATGAGTTACTTACCTGGCTACGCGAGTGCCCTCGATTCGGGTCCGATCGAAATTACGAGGCCATATCCGGACTCCCGACGGCCATACGAACACGCTGGTGTTGACGAAATTCCAATCGGAGCTGCCGTTCAAAATGGGTTTACTGTTCACCGAGCCTTTTTCTATCGTTTCGCGTGATTCAGGCCAAAGTTCGGCGAAACCGACTCCGCACATACGTAGTACTCTCCGAGGGCTTCGTTTTGGTAGGTGGCTTGGGCCGTGAGACGACCCGACGAACCGGGATCGAGAAACCCAAAACCGCGCCCTTCTCCTCCTCCCTGCCGCTGTTTCCGGCGTTATCATGGCCGCCGCCTGCCACCATCGTATTCGCCATCACTGGGCGGTCAGGACTGCACCGGTGCGCCGGCCTGTGGTGGCCGGAGCTGCCGCCGGCGAGTGATTCCCTTCTAAGGGCGATGAGGGGTGCGAAAGGTGGAGGGAGAGAAGGTTTGCCAAATTTGTGATTTATGAAAACCTTGAGGCTTTATATACTTTCCTGGAAAATATCAAAAAGGTCCCCGCGAATTTGCAATTTAGCCCGTAACATGGAACTTTCTGGAATTTCACATTTTCGGAGCCCTTCTGACGAGATTCTCGAAAAGTGCTCAACACGAAAGTTGTTCGTCTCGGAAAAACGAGTCCAATGGTCCAAAAATCAGCTCGATCGGAGGTTTTTTGCTCAGTTCGTGTCCAAAACCATAAACTTTACGCGTTTAACGAAAATCGCGTAACTGACTTTTGATCCCACACGTTTTCCAACGCGACGAAAAATTCATAAAATGATATTCCAACTCATATTACCTCACTTAAACTCTTATTCTTCCTCATCCTCATGATCCGAGACTAAAACAGTCATCCGGGAATCTCCTGGAATAGTTCTAAAAATCCGGGATGTTACACGACCCAACTGTCCAAAACCAAACTTGGGCCAACCAAGCCCATTAAGCCCAATTACAACAAATTAAATTATTCTAATCAATTTCACAAATCCAGTGATGCACAAATCCAATTCATCATCATCCAACCACCAACAAACAACCAATCCCCAAATAAAGTTTAGAACAATAGATTCATAAATCAGGCTTAGATCTTGCTCTGATACCATTTTTAGTTTCCTAAATATTCCACATGATCTCTCAGCGAGATTATTGTGTGAATATTAAAGTAAGTTGCGAAAAAAATTTGATTTGGATGAAAAGTTCAAAACTTTTCTTCGAAGATGGAAGCTCCAAGCTTTGATTTGAATCCCAAACTCAAGGGTGATTTTCATTAACACCTCATTTAACTCTTTTAAGTGTTAGCTTGTAGAATTTTTGCAACAAAAATTCCATTAGAGAGAGAGAGCAAGTCACAGTTTTTTAGGCTATAAGATAAAAGATGAATAGTTTTCATTTATTTTACAAAAACATGATTTAAAGTTGGTTAGTGAGTTGGTGTAAATGCAACATTTAATAAGCTCAACAACTTCCATCAAATGCTTGACATGTGATGTAAGTCAATGGGTCCCACCCAATTAAATTCAAAATTATGTTGGCTTCCACACACAACTTAGCTTTGGGCCACAGTTTGTGTAATATGGTTGAACGAATTTTCTGTCGCTAAATAATTAAATCCAATTTAATTAATAATAATGCTTAACAAAATTACTACGAAAGTCGCTTACAAATTAATTCGTTCGCTTGAATTAAATCTAATATTAATTTCGTATTGAAATCCAATTTCAATTAATATATCCGATATATTTTTTGAGCCCGAATAAATAAATAAATAGAAAAATCCTTTTAACTATTAAATTTATTTTACTGATTAATTCCAAATTAATTGTGTTCTCTCTTCCTCACGAATTAATCTCAAATTAATTAAAGGTGCAATTAATCACATATTGATTTTCTCTCTGATAATTAATCCCAGATTAATTTTCTTTCTCATAATTAATCTCAGATTAATTCTGTTCAAATCAAATGTCAATGATGAATTTTTAGGAAGTGACTCAAGAGATCCCGTGATATGTTGGCAATAAATACGATTATCGGACTATCCAGACACGTGCATACATGGTACTACGTTCTTACTGATTTACAAGACATGGTTGGCTTCTAGCATTCACCATGCCTATCAAATTCTGCAATAATATTCAATGAGGAATACATAATCTTAATCTGGCGTAGTATACAAATTATTGCGTATTTCGATCCAGTATCAGATGTCACATGCTAGGCTTAGGGCTAGAATCTTGTCTACCCCGTAAGAAGCATATATCGGATCATTAAAAACTAGTCTCTATAGTCAGATAATCATGACCTAGTCATATTATCCTGATAGTTGTAGCATTTAGAGTACTAGTTATGTAACCATGCGTGACCATCATCTCCATATGAATGAAGTGATACTTTTATCTTAACATCACACCCAACACACTACGATTCTCAGTATACCCAGAAGAGGCGTACACAGAACCTGTTAAAGCTCTAAATGACCAAAACCAAAGTATACTTATTATCGCAAGTATTAGCAATGCAAGTCTTAAGTTAAAACCACATACATATTGGGAAAATTATAAGTCTCGAGGATCGAATAAAGTACAGAAACATCATGTGAATACATCGAGGAAGTTACGGAATACTTACATCGATCGGTAGAGGCGATGTATTGAGGAACAAAAATTTATTTTCTCCTCCATCATGGTAAGGCCAGTGGACAGTTTCAGTGTCCTCCATTTTCAGCTTTGCATCATCTTCCAAGCTCCAAGCTTTCTTGTGGTGATTCCAAGCTCATAAGTGGGTATCCCTATCACCTTCGTATATCTCTTTTGTGTACTAGCACTCTTGATTTTTGCTATAAAAATCACTCTAAGCTTCTCCTTCATTCTCGGCAGTAGTAGATTTTGGAGAGAAAAATTCAGCCCATTGGGCGTGAATTGGAGAGAAGAGAGAAGTGTGAAGAGAGTTGTAATGGTTGGTTACAAAAAGTGTATCTAATACACTTTAATTATTTTCAAAAAAATCAATTAATTGATTTCTAAAATCAAAAAACATTTACCAAATATTTAAAATAAAAGTATATGTCATTCAAGCTTTCAAAAGCTTTCCACCAACTACCATCAACTTACATCACTCAATCAATCAAGTGACATGTTGTCACATCACTCAAAGTGACTAATGATTGACGCTTGATGTGACTAATGATTTGACGCTTGATGCGACTTGCGTGCCGCACTCGAATTCGAAATGTGAATGCGCTCGCAAACACTATCGGGCTCGGGTTCGCTAATTCCAAATTAACGAATTTTGCGTTGTGACGTAATTAAATTTAATTTAATTAAATAATTATGCAAAATTACTATTCACGTCGCTAACGAATTAATTCTAAATTAATTCGTTCGCCCGAATTAAAATCTAATTTCAATTCCGCGTCGAAATCTAATTTCATTTAATATATTGAATATATTAATTTATCGATTAATTCAAAATTAATCGTTCTCTCTCTTTAGATAATATTTTATCCCAGATAAAATATCTCTGTAATTAATCCCAGATTAATTTTCTCTCTCTACTAATTAATCCCAGATTAATAAAGTGCAAGTCATATGTCATCGGTGAATCTTCGGGAAGCGACCCATGAGATCCCCAGATATGTTGGCAGTAAATCCGGTTATCGGACTATCCGAACACGTACGTACCTAGTACTACGCTTTTACCGATTTACAAGACAAGGTTGGCTTCTAGCAAAGCGCCATGCCTACCCAATTCTCCAGAAATATTCTTATAGGAATATGTGATCTTTATCAGGCGTAGTATACGTAGTATTGTGTATGTCGATCCAGTATCGGATGGTCACATGCTAGGCTTGGAGCTGAAATTATGTCTGTCCCGTACGAAGCACATGTCGGATGTCTGGTAACTAGTCTCTATAATCGGATATACATGACCTAGTCATAATATCTCGATGACTGCAGTACTTAAGAGTACTAGTACCGTATCCTACGTGATCATCATCTCCACTATAACTGAAGTGATACTTCCATCTTGACACCACACCCAGTACACTACAATTCTCAATATACCAAGAAAGAGGCGTACACAGAACCGGTTAAAGCCATGGACAACCAAAACCAAAGTATATTGATTGTCGCAAGTATTAGCGGTGCAAGTCTCGGGTTAAGACCAAATACACCTACCCTGATTCAGACTTCCATAGACACAGAGTTATACTACCAATGGAATTCCGAGGGGTCTATCCAGAGCGAAGCTATTTTCCGTACCATCGGTAAAACACAACCTCCTACCTCACTTGCATAAGTATCCAATACTTAAATATATGAGAACTATGCCCGTTATGCCCTCACAACATGCACAAGTGCAATACTAGTCTATTCCGCATTACCGATGTCCAGTCTCGGTAATACTACGACTAGGGATATTTAATGATTAAACCTTCGTGGACTGTTACTGTCTCATATTATCTTAATCCAGGAACTAATTATATGGACCTCCTATCATTTATACATCTAGGTGATCTAATCACAAATGATAAGAGAGCAATATTCTTTGTCACATAGTTAATTTGTACAACAACACCATGATCCGTACAAATAATGATGCTATCGGTCATAACTGTCCAACAATCTCCCACTTGTCCTATAGCCAGTCACTCGAGTGCCGTACACCCAAACTATGTACGGTTCGCTCAAACTGATGAGGAAAGGCTTTCGTCAGCGGATTTGCATGATCATCGTCTGATGCAATTTATTCGATCATCACATCACCACGATGTATGATCTGAACAAATTAGATGAATAGTCGAAGTATATATCTGGATCGTTGATGAGACTGTTAATTCTTTAGCCTGTGTTGTAGCCTAGCTAAGCTGCTAACAGAATCAAATCTAATCTAATTAGATTTATTTAGATCCAAGATGCTACTATTACTGCGATAGTCGCAGCAAAGTTCCGCTTTTGTTTTTTATTCGGTAACTGTATCTAGCATGGAAGATTTCCAGCTCACTGTTTCGTCATTCAAACTTTATAGTACCTTTTTTACGACTTACAGTCGTTATTACCGATTTGAAAACTTGCAGTAATGATCCCAGTAACTTCAAGTTCTCCTTCTCCATAATTTAAGAAATCATCCTTAGTTCATCTAGGATACTTAAGGATGTTCTTAACATCAATCCAATGAGTATCACTTGGATTGTCCTGATTGTGACTCCATATGCTCAAAGTATATGAGACAACAGGTCATGTACATTTTTCAATGTACGAGTTCTCGGAGAGTGCCAACAACTTTTACATCTAACCCAGTAGATCCTTATTCCTGAAATCAAGGTTGTTTCTCCCAAGTATTCTATGGAGAATTTTCATGAAAGCCAAGCATTCACCAATTATTTTATGGGAATATCATTTCCAAGAAATGACATATCATCAATATTAGGATATTCACTGTCAGTGCGCTCCCACTAACCCTCTAATATACAAAAGAATCATTTCTTTTGAATTAAATCATAAACCATCATGATTACATCAAAACGATAATTCTAAGAACCTAATGCTTGCTTCAATCCAAACATGGATCGAATAACCCGCAAACCTTGTTTGCTTGTGTGGTACGACAAAATCGTCAAGATGTTGTAAACATCCTCCAAAAGGTTTCCTTTTCAAGAAAGCGATTTCCCCGTTCAGCTGCCATATTTCATAAATGAAACATGCAGCATCAGCAAGCATTATCCAAATGGATTTAACGTGGCAACAGGTAAAAGATTTCATTGTAATCAACATAATGTTGATAACGATACCTTTCCGTTAAAAGACTAGCTTTATAAGTTGGTATGTTGCCATCTATGTATGTCTTCCTTGAAGACTTATATAGTACCGATAGACACAATTGTCTTATGGTACAGCAACCAGTGTCCAAAAATGGTTGTTATATATGGAATTCATTTCGGACTTTATGGCACTTTGCCATAATAGGGAGTCGATACCTTGTATCATGTTGGAAATTAATTGTTGTTAATTATTTGATGTTGTTAAATAACAACAATTAGTAATAATTTCATTTGGAAATTATTAAGTTAATTATTTGGTGTTGTAAAATAACAACAATTAGTAATAATTTCATGTTGGAAATTATTAAGTTAATTATGTGGTGTTGTTAAATAACAACAATTAGTAATGATTTCATTACTAAGTAAACAACAAGAGTTGTTAATCAAATAATTAAGTAACAACAAGAGTTGTTAAGCGACAACAATTAGTAAAATGTTAAATGGGGAACATATGGTACACCCATGATGGTAACATTTTTGGAAGGGTTAGAAAGGGTCATTATGCATCCTAATAATGTGATTAATAGTAATTAATGCATGTGATTACATAGTGACTTGATTTCCCTCCTATAAATAATACCATTTTCTTATTGAGTTAAGCAATCAATTAAGTTTGATTAAGAGGTCTCTACAAGTTTAAGGTATGCAATTGTGTTGTGGTTAATATACATTTATTTCAATTAGCATGTAAATAAATCTAGGACTAGTAATACATGTATGGTTAGATCTTGAGAGGACAAACATGTAAAATAAATTAGGGATTTTGTTTCCTAACATTGGTATCAGTAGCTTAAATGCATGTATTCTAGTTGGATTACACAAAAATTGCATGAACAAGCATGAAAAATGTTAAAAATGCTTCTGGTTTTTATTTTAAAAAAATGATTTTTCTCCAACTTTGGGCCGTAATAACTCTCTGTAGAAAATTGATAATCGCATGTTCAAATATGTTTTGAAAACTAGGTCATGAGATCTTCAATTTGGTATATCATTTGCTTAATTTGGATTAAAATTGAGAAAGATATGGACTGTAGAAGTTGGCTAGATGAATCTGTTTTTACCCAGAAAAACACTCCCAGAATAGATGTACTACATGTCATCCGGTTTTTAGATAATAGAACGACAAGTCGTCCGGATTCTGTACGACATGTCGTACGTTGGCCGAGTTTCTAAACTACATGTCATCCGCTAGTTAGAGAGGAGGACGACAAGTCGTCCGCTTCTACCGTACGACAAGTCGTACGTGTGCCTTATTCATGGACGACATGTCGTCCACAGCATCCAAACCGACAAGTTGGTTCTACCTGTAAATGACAACCGACATGTCATACAGCCACAGAACTCGCGGATGACATGTCGTCTGCGCGTGTAACTTGGCCGAGCATGGCCGACGCGTGAGGGCGCGTGAGGGCGAGTGGGAGTCCGTGGCCGGCGCGTAGTGGCGTGTGGAGTCGCGTGAGACACTCATGTAGCGCGTGAGTGGCGCGTGGACATCCGTGTTGGTTATGTCTGTATCGGTTTGCTTTGGTAATTCCGATCCGTCATGATTAAATGTCTAGTCCTTTTGCATATTGTATTAATCGGTCATGATAAATTTGTTTTATCATATAAACTTTGTGTTTATGTAAATGAATATCTTTGTGATGTTTATTTTAGTTAATGTAACTTTGTGTTTCATTATATTGATTTTTCTTTGTATTCATTGCAGAAAAATCATGCCGATCAGACAAAAAACTGCAAAAAGGGTCATGACATCCGCCCACAGTGAAAAATTGAAAGACATGTTGCTGGATCTGGATAGGTATCGGATGAAAGAAGATGATGATATGATTTCGCATATAATCACCTTTAATAACATGTTACAAGAATCTATATGGGAGGGTAATTGGATAGGACAACCGAACAGACTCAGATTGCTACGAAATACTCTCCCAGAAACATGGCAAAAAAGGCTTACTGATATTTGGAAATTAGTAACTCATACAGAAGAACTACGTGTTCAATACAACATAGCCATTGAGAGGTTAGCGATTGAGTATCTTCAATCTAAGGCAAATAATACCATTTTTCCTTTGATGTCTCGGAAACGTTGCAAGGATCCGAAATTTGCAATAGGTTTCCCATGGTTGTCCAAGATCAATTACCAGTTACCAAAAGAATTTGAGGATTCTTATCCAAAGACTTTTATTCGTTGGAACACTAGAACCGGAAAAGTTTTAAGTGTTAGATATTAGTTTTTCTATGATAAAACTATGTTAATATTTATGTGTGTAATTATCTGTTACTTCATGGCATGTAATTATTGTATTTATATGTATGAATGTTTCATGTTGATTTTGAATTTATGTAATTAAATCAATGATTGTCATGTACAATGGTCGCATGATTAAGATGTTCTAAGAATTTATGTAATTTTTTAGAAAATGATTTTACATGATTGATTATGTTGATAATATTTTTACATTGGGTAATTGGATGATGATTGGAAACATAGTGGCCTTTTGACTTCAACCTTATTTAAGAATTTTATTAAACATAATTCGTTTCATGATAAAATAAATAAAAGTATTAACAATTGTGCATGAATGTCTGTAGAAACTTTGTGTTTTTTAATGGCTTCCGCAACAAAGAACATTATCGCTGAACTCAACAAGGGTGAGAAACTGAATGGCGATAATTATGAAATTTGGAGCATGAAAATCCAATATGTGCTAGAAGAACAAGAGGTTCTTGAAACTTTGAAAATGAGCATGGATGAACCTGAACAGGGCACTACGGCCCAACACAGGCGAGACCGAGAGGCTTATGAGGCCTGGAAGAAAAAGAATTACATTGCCTGCATTATGTTGCTGAGCAGTATGGATAACGACCTAATGAAAGAGTTCAGGAAATATGACATGGCTAAGGACATGTGGTCCACACTAGCTGAAAAGTTTGGTAGTACCTCAATAACCAAACTCAGGTCACTGACAATCAAGTTTGACACATACAAGAAACGTCTTGAGTTCACTATGTCAAAACACTTGAGGCAAATGTCAAACATGATTACTGAACTGGCAGATGCTGGACATGTTCTTACAGATGAACAGAAAGTCCAAGCGGTCATTCGTTCTCTTCCAAATAGCTGGGAGCATATGAAGATGCATTTAACCCACAATGAGAGCATCAAAACTTTTGATGATGCTAAACGTCACCTTGAATTAGAAAGCGACCGTCTTGCGGCTGCTAAGTCAAATACTGAAGTGTATATGACAGAAACTAGCAAACCTGGGGGTTTCAAGAAGAAAAGAAAGTTTCATGGTGGTGGGTTCCAGTTCGGAAAAGAACAAAATTCTTCCAAGCCAGAAAAGAAACAGAAAACCAATCAACATGGGAAAGGAAAATGTCCTACCAAAAAGAAAAACATGGCAAAGGTTAAATGTTTTAACTGTGGTAAGAAAGGTCATTATGCTCGTGACTGCACTGAGCCTAAAAAGGTGAATACCTTTCGTGTATATTTAAATGAAATATGTGTTTCAAGCTCAATCTTTCTAACTGAATCTAATCATTTGTGGACTGTAGACTCAGGAGCCACAGACCATGTAGCGAAGGATAGAGATGCCTTCATGGAATTTCGACGAATTTCACATGGGGTGAAGTGGATATATGTTGGCAACAACTCACGGGTTGAAGTCAAAGGCATAGGAACATGCAAGGTAGTCATGCATGGTGGAAAAACTTTACTACTACATGATGTATTGTTTGCTCCACAAATTCGTCGGAATTTAGTTTCTGTGTTGGTTTTGGTTAATTTAGGTTTCAATTTGAACTTCCATAAATTTGGTGTTGATTTGTACTTAGGTACAATACACTATGGTTCTGGTTATTTTCTGGATTGTTTTATTGTATTAAATGTTGAATGTTTCAATCACAATTCCAGTTTTTTCGTTTGTTACTTCAACTGTCAGTAATGATGGTGATGTAAATGTGTGGCATGCTAGACTTGGCCACATTGGCCAGCAAAGAATGAACAGATTAGCCAAAGAAGGCTTTCTGGGAAATATTGAGAAGGTGGAATTGTCAACCTGTGAATATTTCTTGGCAGGAAAAACTGCGAGAAAACCATTTGGAAAATGGACTAGAGCAGAATTTCCATTACAATTAATTCATTCAGATATCTGTGGTCCAATGAATGTCAGGGCAAGGCATGGAGCATCTTATTTCATCACATTCATAGATGATTTTACTCGCTTTGGTTATGTCTATTTGATTGCTCATAAATCTGAAGCATTAGAATGTTTCAAGAAATTTATGAATTTGACAGAAAATCAATTAGACAAGAAAATTAAAGCACTACGCACTGACCGTGGTCGTGAGTACTTATCTGATCAGTTCAGAGAATTATGTGATGAAAAAGGAATTAGTCGTCAGTTGACTACTCCTACTACTCCTCAACAAAATGGTGTTGCGGAAAGAAGAAATAGAACTCTTCTTGAGATGGTTAGGTCTATGATGGCACAAGCAAATTTGCCTATAACCTATTGGGGTGATGCGTTATTAACTGCCACATATGTACTTAACCGAGTGCCATCTAAATCTGTGTCCACCACACCATATGAGTTATGGACAGGTCGTAAACCAGATATTCACTTTCTAAAACCTTGGGGTTGTGCGGCTTATGTTCATGTGCGTTCTCACGAACATGGATAGTTAGGCCCAAGAGGAAAAAAGAGTATCTTCATAAGATATTCTGAACAATCAAAAGGATATGTTTGCATAGGTGAACATGAAAGTGGAGGCGTGACAGAATTTGAATCACGAGATATCACTTTTTTAGAAAATGATTTTCCTAAGCAGAGAGAGATAGGTCAAGATTTATCTCTATATGAAACTCAAGATCACATGGATCACATGATTGGTGAACACTCGAGTTTACCTAATTCAAGTGGGAGTGATGAGAGAAATTTAAAAAAATATGATGAATTTGTTTCACATGAATCTCAAAATGATGAATTAGTTACACACGAGTCTCATTTACGTGATCCGAGTGGGAGTGATGTACATAATCAAAACATGATGAATTTGTTTCACATGAATCTCAAAATGATGAATTAGTTTCACACGAGTCTCATTTACGTGATCCGAGTGGGAGTGATGTACATAATCCAAGTGGGAGCAATGTGCATGATCCAAATGGGAATAATATCGAAAGTGAGGAATCAGTTCCACCACTAGAATCCCAATTGCGACGTAGTAATCGTATAGGCATTCCTCGACGTCGTTTCGATATCGAAGGAGAAACCTTTATGATTCTACCTCAAGATGATGAAGAACCTAGAAACATAAGAGAGGCTCTTCAGTGTCCTACTAAGGAAAAATGGATGAAAGCAATGGAAGAAGAGATGGAGTCAATGAGGTCCAACCAAGTTTGGGAATTGGTTGATCTAACCAAATGACGCAAAGCTGTTAAGAACAAATGGGTTCTTAAAATAAAGCGTAATGCCGATGGCAATATCGAAAGATATAAAGCACGACTTGTGGCAAAAGGGTATACGCAACAGGAAGGAATTGACTATGAAGAGACTTTTTCACCTGTTGTAAGGTTTACCTCAATTCGCTTGATTATGGCTATAGTAGC
>SKCR01042973.1:0-32056 GCA_019454045.1 Zanthoxylum bungeanum
AAAAATCAGAAAAATCAGAAAAATTATTCCATTGCTACAAAAAGTGTGTGAAATCTGATAGAACTTTAGGACAAAAATATTACTCTCTTATCAACTGCACTTATGACCGTTGTGGGCAAAAATGAGTTGTTTAATATTTTGTTGGCTGTGTATATGAAGAATGGTAAAAATAATCGGAGAATTTACTTATTCAATAATTTAGAAGAAATAAAACAATTAGTAACTTGGATTAGAAATTTCACCTGATTAGTCACTAACATCTTTATTCTCTTTTCGCTTGTCTTTTTTGCTTTTGTGTGCATTAGTTTCACTACCTTTTTACTTTTATAAAATGTTTGTGGGTATCATTGCTGTAAACCCTCACGAGACTACAACTCGTCCACTAGGGACACCTAGGGGTTTAAAGGCTTGTTGCATACGCTAAATGCAACCGTGATCCCTACGAAAATGGCTTAGTGAAATTTTATTATGTTATTTATTATGTATTTTGCTCGAGGACTAGCAAAATGTTAGGTTTGGGGGTGTGATGAGTGGTATTCTATCACTATTTCCCACTCATTTAAACTAATATTTGTATAGTTTCTTGAGTTTTATGAACGTTTTGATGTGTTTTGTGTTATTTTGCAGATAAATAAAGTTTCAGGACATTCTGGAAGTATTTTGGGGCAAAATGGACAAAACTGGACAAAAAGGGCAAAATCGTCATTTCAGCGTAGCGCCGCCCAGACCTTCAGCGTCGCGACGCCCAGTGTGCGCCGAATCTGCTAACATGCGCCGGGTCCACAAAATCAGAATCTGAGAAAAGTTGACTTTGCTAACGTGCGCCGTGCCACGTGTCACCATCACAAAGGAGATGCTAAAATGCGCCGTGCCACGTGTCGAAATCTCATTGCTTGGACGGCCACCGCCCCACGTGTCATCCTACGTGTCGCCACATCATTGTCCACATCAGCAGCCACGTCAGCAAGTCAACCGAGTCAATATGCCACGTCAGCATCAGCCAATCACAGCGCGACACGTGTCAACCTCTCATTCGTCTGACGGCCACCGCCCCACGTGTCGCCACGTCGCCTTCCACATCATCAGAGTGACGCAAGCAATGACGTCATGAACAGTTGACACGTCACAGTGACGTAAGCAATGACGTCATGAACAGTGCCACGTCATCGGATAAGATTCTGAGCCGACCAACCAGCGCGTGACACGTGTCTTACTGTACCCAGCGTCGCGACGCTAGTGCAATTTGGGCGTCGCGACGCTGGAGGCTTATCCGAGCCTATAAATAGAACTCGAAATTTCATATTTCAGTGTACCTTTCTCTCTCTTTTTTTAGTTCTAAATTGAGAGCTTCTCTCTCTAGAATATTTTAGTTTAAGTTTTGTAAATATTTTTAATTACTTTTTAATAGTAATAGTAATTTTACTTTCTTACTTTTTACAGTTTTTACTTTTTACTTTTTTACTATGTGTAGGTAACTTTTCACCGCTAAGGTAAAAAGGTAATTCTTTTACTATTGTTATTTAGATTAATCTCCCTAAAAATAATATATTACTATTTAACCTGACTTAAAAAGGATACCGCCAGATTGGTCGGTTGGTAATAAAATTCTTATTCCGCCTTTATGGCTGGTTATTTTGTTCCGCCTTTATGGCTGGTTATTTTGGTTCCGCCTTTATGGCTGGTTAATTATAATATCAAGTTTATATATTATTTTAATGGGAGATATCTAAATAGTAAATAGTAGAAGTAATTCTTTTTTCCTTAGCATTTTATTTTATTTTATTTATTTTATTTTATTTTTCAACTTTTATTTTATGTCTTTTTATTTTATGTCTTTTAATTTTATGTCTTTAGTAGTCCTAGTTATGTGTTAGTTATCTAGGGGTTGTGATGATTTCTAATATCACCGTATTTAAAAAGGGTTAGATTATAGTTGGGGTAATTAAAAGAGTTATTTGTTGAGTCATAATCTTAATGCTTTTTATTAACGATCACTAATAAAATTGATTAGGTAAACTTAAAATGAACTAGACATAGGGATTTTAAGTTTAAGACCTTAGTCTCAACAACCCACGATCTTCCTTAAGGATAATAACCATTTAATAGATTTCCTTACAGGATATGAATATACCTGTCGGGCGGGGGTAGTCATAATTGGAACTCAATCTTAATGAATCTAGGTAATTTAATTGACATAGACATATGGTTCAATTGGATTATACTAGGTATTTGTAAATGATCATTCGGAAGAGGCTTTTACATAATTTCGTGTTCCATATTAATAATTCAATAATTTACCCAACTATAATATAACTACTTCATCTTTTAAATGATATTAGAATGATTCACAACCCTAGATTTTTGTGTCTTTTGTATTTTCCTTAGTATTTTCTTTTATCTTTTTATTTATTTTATTTAGCATCACCACTTACAGATCAAATCAATCAAACAATCTCTATTCTCCATTTAATTATATTTGTAAATAAATAGATTCAACAATTAATAACAATAGTAGGAATTAAGTCCTCGTGGATCGATATTTTTGTACTACTTGAACGATACGTGCGCTTGCGTTATACGTGTGTGTTTACGCCGGTCAGAGGTCCAACATTGAGAACGGCCAAATTCCTTGGCCATATGTTTGTTCCGCATGTATTAATTTAAATATTCATGAGTTATTTTTATCACTTTCCTGGCTTATCTTTGAAGCATGCAAACCTAGATTTAGGCTTTATAAGAATTTAGACTATTTTGACCAATATGTATGTTGAGTAAACTTGGTTAATATTGCACAAATCCATTCATTACAAACGACATAAGTAAGGGACCATTCCGAACCCAACGGTTTCAAGTCTTCCCTTGCGAGGGGTGAGTGCGGCCTTAAATCATTTCCCGGTTCACACCGGGTGGCGACTCCTTTTTTTCTCCGGTTTAGTCCCCCGTGGGCTACTCCGTACTCCCAGCTAGTCTCTGAGTCTAGAACAGCATGCGTCGCCCAAGTTCTGTGTCCTACAGATGCATATAGTTGTGTATAGAAAATATTGATTTTCACAATACGACAACTGTAGATATTGGATATCAGATTTCCCGTCTAGTTATTTAAAATATTGTTGAATGATTATTTCAATATTTGATATCAGAACTTGCGACTATTTGATAGTTACTTGTTCTTTGTAAACAGTTGTTACATATTTTAAAACGACTAGTAGTGTCATTAACGAATAGATAAATATTAAGAAAAATATTCGGTTAAGTAAATAACTTAGAACATTTTTTATGATATTTTATCACTTAAATATTGGATGATTATTCCATATGGTAAAGGATGGTTTGCTATGAGTTCACACCGCATATCCTTATCCATTTAACGAATATTATATTCGGGAAGGTGACAAAATCTCATTTAACCAATGACTATCATTGGACCAGAAAATTTATTAACCTGATACATTAGATGTATGTAATTTAATGAATTGTAAATTGCTTAAGGTAGTTGTATGACACAGAAGTGGACAACGCTGTCCGGGCTCGCGGCCCGGTCGAGAGTACGGAGTAGCCCGCGGGGGACTAAATCGAAGAAATAAAATGGAGTCCCCACCCAGTGTGAACTGGGAAATGATTTAAGGTCGCATTCACCCCTCGCAAGGGAAGACCTCAAACCGTTGGGTTCAGAACGGTCCCTTACTTATGCCAATTGTAATAAAGTGATTAATGCAATAGTATAACCAAGTCTTATGCAACACATGCAAGAGAATGTAATCAACAAACAAGATTGCACACCCGTAAACGTAAATAAATGCAAAGGAAGACAAATGCATAATTACATAGACATATTAAGTAAAGAAGTGCAAAATATGTAAATAAATAATAACAGTAAAAGCATTAATAATAAGAACGAGCACATAATCTCATGACCATATCAAATAACAAATGCGGAAACGTAAATAAATAATAATGGTAAAAGCGTCAAATAATGAAATGAGATGGTTAATTATGTAATGCGAAAGAAATGACTTGAATAAGCAAACATGCATGAAATGTGATGAATAGAAATATGTTCACTGTATGTGCGTTCGTGTAGAGTTCGAAAACGCATTCGAACGGTAAAGAGATTGCATGCGTTCGTGTAGCGTTTGTAAACGCGTTCGAACGAAAATGAGACAGAATGTGCACGTTCGTATAGCGTTCGTAAACACATTTGAAAGGCAAACAGAATGCATGCGTTCGTGTAACATCCAGAGACGCGTTCGAACAAGATTACCAAAGTGGTATCCAAATGACACAAACACACGCGTGAATGTTTCTCAAGCGGTACGTGGAATTGTATCCCAAGTACAGACCGCATTATCATCCATTCGGATTTAGCTACTGAATTTACGTCTGGGTTTCCATCCGATATACCGCGAGAGATAGCAAGCACTCAAACATAAACATGACACAAATGCGCAAATGAAGAATGAAAGCATAACAACCAAAAGGGTAAATGACAAGATCAACATAAGAAAGGCGCGGCAAAACTATGGTAAAGGTAGCATTTAGGCATTTCCCTCAAATAGAGGACCTTTAATCCGATGTGATTAGCCCATGCGCACTAGATTATCAATGCATGATTAAACAAATAAATAATATAGGACCCCGTATGCCCGATTGAACATATCTCATGTTCAATCAAACGTACTTAGTCCGGCGCGGCAAAATATTGTAGTAAAGGTAGCCTTTAGGCATTTCCCTCGAATAGAGGACCTTTAACTCACATAATTAGCCCATACGCATCAAGATAGTAATGCATGCGTAAATAAAGTAATGATATGCAAAGGGTAAATGGCATAATAAAAGGCGCGGTAAAATTTTGTGGTAAATGTAGCCTTTTGACATTTCCCTCAAATGGAGGACCTTTAAACCAACGTAATTAGCCCATGTGTATCAAGTAACAATACATGTATAAACAAAATGCAAAAAAAATAAATAGCGAAACGATAAACGTAGATTTAAATCACAAAATGAAACACGTGCTCGAAAGTCTCTCAAGTGGTACGTGGAGTTGTATCCCAAGTACAGACCGCACTACTGTCCATTCAAATTTGGCTATGGAATTTATGTCTGGGTTTCCATCCGATATACCGCAAGAGATAGCACGCAGTCATCAACTCAATGTATGCATGAAATATGATAATGCATGTGATGAAACAACAATAAATAATAGAAATGATAAATAATAAGCTAAGTGCGAAATATTAAAGTAAAATAAATGACTGAAAATAAATGCGGAATAGTAAAGCAATGACAAATATAAATTAAATGCGAAATAGAAATAAAGGTAAATGTAGAATAAAATAAATGGCGGAATAATAAAAAAAAGATGTGGCCAATGGTTTGGCCGTTTTTAATATAGGACTTCGCATGCTCGGTTGGACGTATTCCACGTCCAACCAAGCATGTCATTTCCAGGACGACAAAATAAAAATATAACAAATGGTGCCCTCAGGTCTTACCTTTTAAATCGCTTCCCGGAAGTGCGTTACGACGTCGCCGGAAGGGTTAATGTTCCGTAACTTTTCTGGTTTGCCACTATTTTGGGTGGCTATTTTCGCTATTTTCTTCGCTGTTTTTCTGCCATTTTCTTTGTTGTTTTGGACTACTTTTTTACACTGTTTTCTGGGAGTTTTGGGACTGGTTTTGGGTGATTAGGGTCACGGTTTCAGTGTTATTTTTGTTACTGGTTTGGCAGTTTGATGAGGGGCTATTTTGAGGGCTGTATGGCTGAAGGTCTTCACGTGTGCATGGTTTAACGTGGCCTTTGTTTTGTTTGGTTGTTGAGAAGGGTTGTGTGTTTTTGAGGGTGCTGAGCGTTGAAGGTTTGTGTTCAGTCGATGTGGGAGTGAGTTGAGAGGTTTTTCTGTGTGAGGGGAGTTACTTGTGAAGGGTTATGAGAAGGGTTTATGTTGGTGGTTCATGTCGGTTAGAGAGTGGTGTGGCGAAGGCTTTCAAGTTGTGAAGAGTGTGTGTGGCGTGAGAAGGGACGTGTGTGCATTTTGTTTTATTGTGAGTGCGTTGGCTGAGTGAGATGAGAGGCGTGGCTTTTGTGGGGGGACATGTGCTTTTTGTTTATTTGGTGAGTAGGTGTTGTGCAAGGTATAGCTTAGTGTTGAGGGGGGCGTTAGTGTGTGGTGAATGGGGGAATGAGGCGTGGCTATCTTTTTACTAAAGGGTTTATTATTTACGTGTGAAAGAGAGTGACGCGTTGAGAATGAAGCGTCTGGTCATGAGGTGAAGGGCTGGTAGAAGAAGAGGAACAAATGGCTTTTTTTTGGCGTGAAGAGTTTTAGGGTTATTTTTTGTGTAAAATGAGAGAGAGTGTGAAGAGAGGCCGTGAGTTGTGAGAGCCGAGGGAGAGGAAAAGAGAGAATATGAGAGAGATGTGGTGCTGTGAATGAGAGTGAGAGAAGCCAAGCCGTGAGAGAGAGGCTTTAGGGTTTGCATCAAGTTATATTTTATAGTGGTGCATTATGGTTAGGGTTATGCATGGGTTTTGAATAGGAAACAAATCAAGTAATTATGTGTGTATTTAATTTAGGGAAAGAATATTTGTATTTTTTGTGGGGGAATTTCTTTAATTTGGTAGGTGATTTATTTAAATTTGGAAGGGTATTTGTTTTAATTTAGGAAGGTGATGTTTTGATTTTAATTGGATTTGATTTAATTTAATTGGATTTAATTTAATTTGTGACATGTGTTTTAAATGTTTTAATTATTTTTGGATTGGGCTTGAGCAAAATGGGCTTTGGATGGGTGCGGGGGTTTTGGGTCAAGGCTTAATATTTAAAAAAGAGTTTAATCGGTTGAACCCGAGGCCAATTAGCGAGTTAAATTTGTTGATGTAATTATTTCTTGAATTTTTTCCTTCCGACGTCCGTTTCCCGCGACTTCTGTAACTTATTTGGTAGTGCCTCCATACGAGGCTCATCATTGGGCTTTATGCAAAAATGCAGTGTCTACAGTCGCCCCTACTTTGATGGGACTTGTGCAGTGTGTGACAGTGACAATCCTATCAAAGTCATGCATGTATTTTTTTTACTTACTTGGGTTGTCGGCTGTCGTACTTATCTGCTGCTTTGTGAGATGTTTCGAACTGAGTTGATGTAAGATGATGGTTCATTTCTGAACCGTTACTGATGTGAGGTGGTTCATTTCTGAACCGTTACTTGTTGAGATAGTGGTCCATTTCCGAACCGTTACTGAGTTAAGATTGTGGTCCATTTCCAAACCGTTACTTGTTGAGATGGTGGTCCATTTCTGAACCGTTACTTGTTGAGATGGTGGTCCATTTCTGAACCGTTACTGAGTTGAGGTGGTGGTCCATTTCTGAACCGTTACTGATGTGAGGTGATGGTTCATTTCCGAACCGTTACTGATGTGAGGTGGTTCATTTCCGAACCGTTACTTGAGTTGAGATTGTGGTCCATTTCCGAACCGTTACTTGTTGAGATGGTGGTCCATTTCCGAACCGTTACTTGATGAGATGGTCCATTTCTGAACCGTTACTGATAGGTGGTTCATTTATGAACCGTTACTTGATGTAAGATGGTCCATTTCCGAACCGTTACTTGATAGGTGGTTCATTTCCGAACCGTTACTGATGTGATGGTGGTCCATTTCTGAAACGTTACTTGTTGAGATTGTTTATTTTTTTAACCGCTCCTGATTCGCTCGTCTTTGCCTCTTTTTCCTTTTTTCTTCGAAACCTGCAAACACAAAAACACAAATCGCATGTATATGATGTGTATCCATGTATGCATGGATGCATTGCCTATTTCGATGGGTTAGGCCTTCCTTGTGCTTCTTTTGGTGCCTCTTGCATATAAAAGTCTTTGGTCGCCCCATGGGCCTGCTTACAATTTTCCTCTGTCATATTTATTATGCTTCTTACTTGTAATTGAAGTTCCCTCGGGGTTCTTGACCGGCGTAAACACACACGTATAACGCAAGCACACGTATCGTTCAAGTAGTATAAAAATATCGATCCCACGAGGACTTAATTCCTACTGTTGTTATTAATTATTGAATCTATTTATTTACAAATATCTAATTGAGGGTGTGAGAGAATGATTGTTTGATTGGTTGAAAGTGGTTTTACAAAATAAATAAATAAATAAAAGACAAAAGAAAATATTAAGGAAAATAACAAAAGACACAAAGATCTAGGGTTGTGAATCCTTCTAATATCTTTTAAAAGATGAAGTGATTATTTTATGTTTGTGTAATAAATCAGTTTACTAACCTGGAACACTAAATTATGCAAAAGCCTCTGTCGATGGTCAGACGCAAATACCCAGTTTAACCCAATTGAACCATATGTCTATGTCAACCAAATTATCTGGATTCATTAAGTTTAAGTTCCAATTATGGCTACCCCCGCCCGACAGGTATATTCCTATCCTGTAAGGAAATCTATTAAAGGGTTATCTATCCTCAAGGAAGATCGTGGGCTATTAAGTCTAAGGCTGAAACCTAAAATCTCTATGTCTAGTTCATTTTAGATTTACCACATCAATCTTATTGGTGATCAAAAACAAGAAGCATTAAGCTTAAGACTTAATAAGTAAACCTTTAAATTACCCAAACTATAAAATAACCCCTTATAAACCGGTGATATTAGAATTCATCACAACCCCAGATAACTAACACATAACTAGGGCTAGTAACAACTTAAAAGTAAAAGACATAAAGTAAAAATACTGAAAAGTAAAAGACATAAAGTAAAACTGAAAAGTAAAATAAAATAAAATGCTAAGGTAAAAGGAATTACTTTTACTACTAATTTAGATATCTCTCATAAAATAAAATAATATATAAACTTATGATAATATTACCAACCGACCATATAGGCGGTATCCTGATTAAGTCAAATTAAGTCCAATCAGCCATAAAGGCGGAACCAAAATTAAATTACCAACCGACCAATCTGGCGGTATCATTTATTAGTCAGGTTTAAACCAGATTAAAATGAATTACCAACCGACCAATCTGGCGGTATCCTTTTTAAGTCAATATTTTAAATAATGAATATATTATTTTTAAGGGAGATTAATCTAAATAGTAACAGTAAAAAATTACCTTTCACCCTAGCTGGGGAAGTTACCTTCTCATGGTAAATAGTAAAAACTGTAAAAAGTAAAAAGAAAAATTAAATTACTATATTACAAAACGTAATTAAAATTATTTACAAAACTAAAAAAAAACTAAAAACTAAAAGAATCTAGAGAGAGAAACTCTCTCTTTAGAAGAATATAAGAGAGAGAGTGGTGCACTGAATTCTGAAATCTCGAGCTCAATTTATAGGCCTCGGTAGGCTTCCAGCGTCGCGACGCCAGCGCCCTCAGCGTCGCGTCGTTAGCCAGCTTTGTCGACGTGGCAAGCTCTGGTTCATCTGTTTGAAGATTTTGGATAAGCTGATAAGGTGACACGTGGCGAGGTGGTTGGGCTTCAATTATTGTGACACGTTGCGGCTTCTGATTGGTCGTTGAGATTCTTATCCGCCACGTGTCAGATAAGGATTAGATACTCAATGATTGATGCTGACGTGGCAGTGAGGTGGCGATGACGTGGCGACACATGGGAAAGAGACTGTCGGCACCGTAGGATTGCGACACGTGACACTTCCTGATTGGCTGATGATGATGTGGCATGACACGTGGCAATGTTGACTTGTTGACTTGCTGACGTGGCTGATGACATGGAGACACGTAGGATGCCACGTGGCACACGTGGCGATGATGACTGTCGGCACCGTAGGATGCTGACACGTGGCACGGCGCATGTTAGCAGATCGGCTTTGATGGTGACACGTGGCACGGCACATTTTAGCAAAGTCAAACTTTTCTCAGATTCTGATTTGTGGACCCGGCGCACTTTAGCACTGTTCGGCGCATTTTAGGCGTCGCGACGCGGAATGTCTTGGCGTCGCGACGCGGAAGGTCTTGGCGTCGCAACGCGGGAATTTACAAAAATGCCTTTTTCGTCCAATTTTCACTGTTTTGGCCCAAATCACCTCCAGAATGTCCTGAAACTTATTTATCTACAAAATAACACAAAACACATCAAAATATTCACAAAACTCAAGAAACTATACAAAATATTAGGTTAAATGAGTGGGAATTAGTGATATAAATACCACTCATAAGTTCTCATATGTACCAAGATTAGACATATTTGTCGAATTAATATCAAATATGCTGATGTCACGCATGTTATAACGCAAATCAAAAAGGTTCGAACAAGTAAGGAAAATAATGTCTTTGTGACCAATAAATGCAGGATTCAAAATAAATATCTTCGTCATCTGCAGCCTTGTCTTCTCAGTTTCTTGAGCATCAGATTCTCCGACTGCAATAGTTCTTCTTTCTATACATTCTTCTCTTTGTTACTGATCGAGAAATTTTCCCAGGAATCTATCCCTTGCCCCGTTTCATCTTCACTACTCCTACCCCATATCTCTCCATGTATAAGGCTCGGTGGTCGATGGTTTGGAGGACAATGCTTTCTGGTAGGCCGGAGCTAATCATGTAGGTGGGTGGTAGAACAGAGTGGTAGTTGGGTAGAAGATTTCTGTGTGTATTGGGTTGTTCTTTTTCTGGATCGGGTATTTTATGGGCGTCAATGAGGTTTTGGATCTCATGCCTAAGGCGGGTGCAGTTGTCAGTTTCGTGGCTTTTCCTCTGATGGAAGAGACAATATAGGCTTAGGTCGAGCTTGGGTGGCACAGGGTTTGGAAGTGGTTTAGGCTCTAAGGGGCATCTTCAGCTTTTCGAACACCTTTGAAAGAGGCTTACCAAGGTTGGAAAACCGCCTGTTTTTTTATGGCAGTGACCTCAGCAATAGCGGGCATGGTCCTTGAAGGCCCCTCAATAGTCCTTCTATTCTGGCCATAGAACTTTCTGTTTTCAGCTTCTTCCTCCTCAATATCCATAACAGTCTCCATTAACTGTCGAAAATCACCAATCATAGAGGTCATCATCCTCAGCTTGTTATAAATAGAGGGCTTGGTACCCTTAATGATCATCTTGAACTGGTCTTTCTCAGAGGGCTGAGTCTGCATTTTAAAGAGCTGGCTTCTCCAGCGATCTACATACTCCTTGAAGCTCTCCTCCGGCTTCTGCTTGGTATTCTCCAAGTCACAGAGCGACAAGTCAATCTCCAAGTCTGTGACATACTGATTCAGAAATGCTTCTGCTAATGCCCTCCAACCATCCTTGACCTTTCTCTCCAGGCCGGGATACCATACCACGGGCGCCCCTTCTAGTGACATCCTGAACATCTTCTGAACCTGATGCTTCGACAGACCCACTGAACTCATCACAGAAACATATTGTCGGAGATGGACCATCGGATCCCCATTCCCGTTGAACTTGGCTATAGCAGGTATCTTGAACTGAGAAGGTAGCTGCTCCTCAAAAGTCATCGCATCGTAGTCTAACAAATCTTCATGTTTACCCTTCAGCTTACGGGTAACTGACTCTACCTGATCCCTGAGTTTCTACAATTCTGCCTGAGACTCGGCTACCTTTCCTATAGCATACTCTTCCATGTCATCATCGAAAGTAGGGATCTCATCACTTACCCCATTCGGAGGCTCCTCACGCCTGACATTCTCATTATTTTCTATTCCCCCTGTATGGGGCACTGCCAGACTGGCCAAAGTGGTGGCTAAAGCTTGCAACTGTTCAGTAATCTTAGTGAGGTTGGTCTCTAATTGATCCATGCGGGAAGTCTCATTATCTGACTCACTCATGTTTGCTAACTGTTTTTTAATGAGACTTCATTTTTCTCTAACCCAACAGATATCTATTATGGATGTTAAAACTGTGAGTTAGCATGATGCGTGTATGTGTGCGATGCGTGAGATATATAAGATGTATGTGGTTATCAAAACAGCATATATCCTTCCGACCTTATTCCTCCCATACTCGTGGTAAGTCCATTTCTATCCTAGGTATGGCTCATTTTATGCACCAATGTGGGGTACACAAAATCGTTCTCTCCTATGCTACGGGGTGAACCTCGGCTACCTTGGTCCATTTCCATCGGTAAAAGACAAAGACCGCCCATTAACAACAAAGACTAAGCCTAATATGGGATCATGTCATTGTCTAGAAACGATGAATTGGGCTTTCGGCAACCGTGGTCATGTGGATGAATTTAGAAGCGTCCAAAAGTATACAAATATGCCATAACTAGGCGTATCCTTTCTGGATGAAAGCCAGTGAAGATATCGGACTCATGCTTTTGGCATACTTGGATCGTATTTAGATTTTATAAGCCCATCAAGATTTTCATACAAGTTGGCCCATTATCATTTTAAAGCATTCAATCACATTATTGCGAGGTGCAAAACTTGTCCCAGTTGCAAAAGGCCCAACAGGTTTACACTTTTGCAATAACGTGGCTAAACAACTTCAAATGATAGGGGGCCCAATCACAAAGTGGCCCATCAACATTTTGAAAGCTTTTGGCCCAATCATCATAAGACACAAACTCGTCCCAGTTTAAAATGGCCCAACAAGTTTACATCTCATGACAAGAGGTCCAAATGAATCAAATGATGATGGTCCCAAACACAAGCATGAAAGGGTGGCTTCTATAGGTCATACAACTATGGTTCACATGCAGGTTTATAGGAGTATAGATAAAGGCTCCTCCGCCGGTGAAGAATGCCCACAACTAGGTCTCCCCACTCAAGGTTCGACGACCAAGTGAGCGCAACCTTTTTTTATACCTTAAGGTACGTGCCAACGAGTGATGGTACCATATAACGATCCGTCGCTTCGAGCGAAAACGACTTCACGATACATGCATAACTGTCAAATGATTCCTCTATTGAAAATTCCCCAGAGGGAGGGTGAAGTGTACTCTCTTAAATACCCTTACCTCTTAGGCTCTTATCGCCTTGGTGACAGGAATAAACAATATATCATCCAAATTAGTCCATCATTTTAAATATACTCCAAGGTAAGCTTCGAGTAAATGATTATCTAGGTTTCTTCACAACTTTTCCTTTTGGCTATAAAAAGGTAGTGAGTGAAGGAAGACACCAAATCATTACTAACTCTAATAATACATTTGGTTAAATCAACTTTAGACAAGGTTAACTAAAGCAAAAATCACAAACATTACAAGACATTATTTCGGGGCCGATTCTCTATCCCCATTGGAGTCGCCAGACTGTAGGACATAGAAGTGGACGACGTTGTCCGGGCTCGCGGCCCGGTCGGGAGTACGGAGTAGCACCGCAGGGGACTAAAACCGAAGAAATAAAATGGAGTCGCCACCCAGTGTGAACTGGGAAATGATTTAAGGCTGCACTCACCCCTCGTAAGGGAAGACCTCAAACCGTTGGGTTCGGAAGGTCCCTTACTTATGCCAATTGTAATAAAGTGATTAATGCAATAGTATAACCAAGTCTTATGCAACACATGCAGAGAATGTAATCAACAAACAAGATTGCACACCCGTAAACGTAAATAAATGCAAAGGAAGACAAATGCATAATTCCATAGACATATTAAGCAAAGAAGTACAAAAGATGTAAATAAATAATAACAGTAAAAGCATTAATAATAAGAACGAGCACATAATCTTATGAACATATCAAATAAACAAATGCGAAAACATAAATAAATAATAACGGTAAAAGCGTCAAATAATGAAATGAGATCGTTAATTATGTAATGCGAAAGAAATGACTTGAATAAGCAAACATGCATGAAATGTGATGAAAAGAAATCTGCTAACTGTATGTGTGTTCGTGTAGCATTCGAAAATACATTCGAACGGTAAAGAGATTGCATGCATTCATGTAGCGTTTGTAAACGCGTTCGAACGAAAATGAAACAAAATGTGTACGTTCGTATAGTGTTCGTAAACGCGTTCGAACGGCAAACAGAATGCATGCGTTCGTGTAGCGTCCGGAGACGCATTCGAACGAGATTACCAAAGTGGTATCCAAATGACACAAACACACGCACGTTGAATGTTTCTCAAGCGGTACGTGGATTGTATCCAGTACAAACACAGACACCGCACTATCGTCCATTCGGATTCGGCTACGGAATTTAACTTCTGGGTTTCCATCTGATATACCGCGAGAGATAGCAAGCACTCAAACATAAACATGACACGAATGCGCAAATGATGAATGAAAGCATGACAACCAAAAGAGTAAATGACGAGATCAACATAAGAAAGGCGCGGCAAAACTATGGTAAAGGTAGCATTTGGGCATTTCCCTCAAATAGAGGACCTTTAATCCGATGTGATTAGCCCATGCGCACTAGATTATCAATGCATGATTAAACAAATAAATAATATAGGACCCCTTATGCCCGATTGAACATATCTCATGTTCAATCAAACGTACTTAGTCCGGCGCGGCAAAATATTGTAGTAAAGGTAGCCTTTAGGCATTTCCCTCTAATGGAGGACCTTTAACTCACATAATTAGCCTATGCGCATCAAGTAATAATACATGAGGAAATAAAGTAATAATATGGGACCTCGTATGCCCGATTAAACATATCTCATGTTCAATCAAACGTACTTTGTCCGGCGCGCAAAACAAGTAAAGGTAGCCTTTAGGCGTTTCCCCTCGAATAGAGGACCTTTAACCCGCTTGATTAGCCCATGCGTACTAGATAGCAATGCATGTGTAAATAAAGTAATGTATGGCAAAGGGTAAATGACATAATAAAAGGCGCGGCAAAATATTCTGGTAAAGGTAGCCTTTGTGGCGTTTCCCTCAAATGGAGGACCTTTAAACCAACATAATTAGCCCATGCGCATAAAGTAACGATACAAGAATAAACAAAATGCATAAAAAAATAAATAAGGAACGATAAACATAGATTTAAATCACAAAATGAAACACGTGCTGAAAGTCTCTCAAGCGGTACGTGGAGTTGTATCCCAAGTACAATACCGACTACCGTCCAAATCGGATTCGGCTACGGAATTTAATGTCTGGGTTCCATCCGATATACTGCAAGAGATAGCAACGCAATCATCAAACTCAATGTGGCATGAAATAGATAATGCATGTGATGAAACAACATAATAACAGAAAACGATAAATAGTAAGCTAATTGCGAAATATTAAAGGAAAATAAATGACTGAAATAAATGGTGGAATAGTAAAGCAATGACAATATAAATTAAATGTGAAATAGGAACAAAGATAAAGCATAATAAATAAATGGGCGGAATAAATAAAAGAGAGATGTGGCCATGGTTTGGCCGTTTTTAATATAGGACTTTTCGCATGCCCGGTTGGACGTATTCCACGTCTAACCAAGCATGTTCGTGTCCCAAGGATGACAAAATAAAAAGAGAAACAAAGGGTGCCCTCAGGTATTACCTTTTTAAATCGCTTCCCGGAAGTGCGTTAACGACGTCGCCGGAAGGGTTAGGTTCCATAACTTGTAGGCATTGCATTTTCGCATGTGAAACCCGATGAGGAGTCTTATTTGGAGACAACTACCTTTTGAGTCACGGATGCCGCGGGAAACGGATATCGGAAGGGGAAATTCAGAATAAACAAGCTCACTGTCTTCGTTGGTGCTGCGTTCGTTACTTCGTTCGAACGGGAAACAGATTGCGGGCGTTCGTGTAGCGTTCGAGGGAGCGTTCGAACGGTGTCGGTAATTCTGGTTTTGCTGCTAGCCTCACACCCAGCCCATTTAGCTCCCCAAAGCCCATAAAACACATCCCAAATTAAATAATTAAATATTAAATTAAATATTAAACATTAAAATAAAACATTTAATCATTTACCAATTAAAATAAACAATTACCAACTTAAACTAAAATCATGCCTAAATTAAAAAACAAATCACATACTAAATTAAAATCAATCATAACCAATTAAAGCCAATCATATATTTGACTTCCTAATCTAATAAGATATTTACCAATATAAAATATTTGTATTCCTAAACCAACACAAATTAAATATTACAACTTCCTAAAGTAAAATATTTTGTCCCCCCTCTCAATCCTTTGATTTCCTTTTTAAAACTAATCATATCCTAATTTAATGGCAACAAATCCCTTCCCTTGTCAACCCTAACCCTTCTCTATATAAACAACCCCTAACCAAGGCCATTGATCTCCTTGACACAAAACACAATTCACCCCAAACTCTCTCAAAATCTCTCTAGACTCTCTCTACACACCAAGACAAAAAGCAAACAAAGAGAAAACACTTCACATACACAAAAGAAAAGAAACAAAGAAACCACCACAAGCCACCACCCTCCATAGCCGAAACACCACCTATACAGCAGCCCTCCACCACCGAAATCACCACAAAACCACACCCTAAAACACGCCTAAACAACCTCAAGATACCTTAAAACAGTAGCCCAAATCCTTAAAAAACAGTAACTTAAAAAACTACATAGATAATCTTAAGAATAATCATATTAATTGCACTAAGAACCCACACAAACTTGGAATAGTTCTTTGAAAACATTGAAACAGGTAGCCCGTGCAGTGAGCAGCAAAACAGGAGCCGAATAGGAGCAGAACGGAGTTCGAACAATAAGCAAAGCAGCGAAGCAGTGAGCTAGGACGTTGAACCAGCGACCAGAAAAGTTGCGGAGCTTTACCCCCCTTTCGATCTTCGTGGAACGTGAGTCCGAGAGACGGCTTAAAAGGTTAGACCTGAGGGTATCTTTCACACTTATTCTCATTTTATTTTCTGGTCATTTATTTTGATTGTATTTGTATTTGTGATATCCGTTGTGTGTATGATGTATGTTGTGGGTATTGGATGAATGATGAGAGATGTGTCAACTCTCGCGGTATATCGGATGGAAACCCGGACATAAATTTCATAGCCGATTCCGAATGGACGGTAATATGATCTGTACTCGGGCCACAACTCCACGTACCGCTTGGGTAAACGGCACCATCTTTCTTTTGTTGTGTTGCTCTTGTTTATTTAGTTTGCTTTACTTGAATTCATATGTCGTTAGTTATGCATGATTCAACCAAGCGCATGGGCTTAGTGAGTTAGTCCAAAGGTCCTCCATTTGTGAGACAAAGAGCCGAAAAGGCCACCTTCGTGACACTACTTCGCCGCGCCGGTTGATGTATGTTCGGTTGGACGCAAGATACGTTCAATCGAGCATACTTAGTTTGATATTATTATCTTTATTTTCGTATGTATAAGTCAATCGAGCGCATGGGCTTAGTAAGTGTGATGTGAGATCCCCTATGGGGAGGGGCTAAAAGCCCTTTACCACGATGCTTTGCCGCGCCGGTTGATGTGTGTTCAGATTGGATGTAAGATGTGTTCAATCGGGCATACTTGGTTGATATGATTGGTTCTATTCTTGTATGTGTGATGTGACGCGCATGGGCTTAGCATGTTGGTCTAAAGGTCCTCTCTTTGAGAGATCAAGAGCCCCAAAAGGTCACCTTTACGGCAGTGCTTCGCCGCGCCCCTTTATTTTCTGTTTATTGCATTGCATCCTATTTCATGGCATCAGGTCCGTGTCCGTTCGAACGCGTTCAGAACGCAACTCGAACGCGCATACATTTTTGCCTTATCATCAACGCATCAGGTCTCATTTCCGTTCGAACGCGTTTACGAACGCTACTCGAACGTGAGCATTCTGTTTCATTTTCGAGTTCCGTTTCGAACGCGTTTACGAACGCTACTCGAACGTGAGCATTCTGTTTCATTTCCGTTCGAACGCGTTTACGAACGCTACAACACGAACGTGCACACACTGAACTGAGTCTGTCTTATTATATTCATGCATAATTGCCTATTGGTTGATCTTTCTTATGCAAATGTGTCAATGTATTACAATTCGTATGCTTATGTCATGATAACATTTGAGTATTATTTCTTGCGGTATATCGGATGGAAACCCAGACGTAAATTCCGTAGCCGATTCCGAATGGACGGTAGTGCGGTCTGTACTTGGGCTACAATTCCACGTACCACTTGGAAAAGTGCCCATATGTGTGCTTGTATGGTTAATATGTGTGCTTGTGTTTTCCTGAATGTGATATGTAAAGTTGTATGTTAGTTGCTATCTTGATATATGTTAAGCATGCAATTTTAATATGAGATATATGTAAAAATGTACATATAGTTTTATTTTATATATGAGAATTTAGAAGCATGATACTCTTGGAAATAAGTGTTACTTAAGCTTGTTAAATTATTACATGAATCCTTTCATTACAAGTGACATAAGTAAGGGACCATTCCGAACCCAACGGTTTGAGGTCTTCCCTTGCGAGGGGTGAGTGCGGCCTTAAATCTTTGTCCCGGTTCACACCGGGTGGCGACTCCATGTTATGTAATCCTTCCCAACTAGGCCGCGAGCCTAGGAACGGCGTCGCCAGGTCCTGTGTCCCACAGTCTGGCGACTCCACTGGGGATGTGAGAATTGGCCCCGAAATATTGTCTTGTAATGAGTGGATTTATGTTTTAATTGGCCATGTCTATAGTGGATAAGTGAGGGTTTAATCAAGGGCACTTTGAGGCTAGGTAATGGTTTGGTGTCTTCCTTCACTTCACTACCTTTCTAGAAGGAAAAGCTGTGAGGATACCTATATGGCCATCTACTTGTAGCCTTTGTGATGGACTAATTTGGAGGACTCGTTGTTTATTCCTGACAACAAGCGATAAGAGCCTAAGAGGCTTGGGTATTTAAGTGAGCCTCGCTCCACCTTCCCTCTGGGGGATCTACAACGGGAAATCCATTTGACAGTCCGTCACACACCATAGCTCATTGGCACGTACCTTAGTGTATAAAAAGGGATACGCTCACTTGGTCGCTTGAACCCTTGAGTGGGGAGACCTAGTTGTGGGCTATCCTTCGCCAGTGAGAGCCTTTGTCCATACTCTTGCAAATCCACCCATAGACTGGTTTATATGGTTAAAGTAGCAATTATTTCCTTGAGTATGTGCTTGTGGACCATCCTCATTTGGATGCAGTTGGACTATTGTCAGAAATGCGGGCTTGCTGGGCCATTTAAACTGGGGCAAGTTCGTACTGTATGACTATTAGGCCCAAGGCTTCTGAAATGTTGATGGGCCATTATGTAAAAAATTATTATGTTATGTTTGCATTATCTCCCTTCTATGCTTATGTTTGGGAACATCACCGTTTGGATCCATTTGGACCATTTGTCATGGGATATGGGCTTGTTGGGCCATTTAAACTGGGACAAGAACGTATTTCATGACTATTGGGCCAAAAGCTTCTAAGTGATTGATGGGCCACCTTGTGCTTGTTTTCGGAATATTATCATTTGGATTTAGTTGGGCTCTTTGCCGTAAGACATGAACTCGTTGTGCCATTTAAACTGGGACGGGTTCACCCTTATGACAGTTGTCCCAAAAGCTTCTAAAATGATAATAGGCCGATTTGTTTGAGAATTTTATTTGATTTAATATATGTTATATATTTCTTATGCATATCATGCATACATATACCCTGTTAACATCCTCTGTGTCTTAAAAGACACCATAGATACCGTTTGGGTTAGAGAAGGAACCAGACTCACTAAAAGAACAAGTATGAGTGAATCCGATAATGAGGTGTCCCGTATGGATCAGTTAGAGAATGGTCTCGCCAAGATCACTGAACAGTTGCAGGCTTTGACTACTGCTATGGCTGGTATAGCTGGGCTCTCGTGCCGGGGTTAATTCTGGGGATGTGAGGCAAGAGGAATCTCCGAACAGATTGGGGGATGATATCCCCGCTTTTGATGATGATATGGCAGAGTATGCAGCAGGCAGAGTATCTGGGTCTCAGACAGAGTTACAGAAACTTCGGGATCAGGTTGAGTCGGTTACCCGCAAGATGAGGGGTAAGAATGAGGATCTGCTGGATTATGACACATTGACTTTTGAGGAACAGTTGCCTGCACAGTTCAAGATGCCAGATATGGCTAAGTTCAACGGGAATGGGGATCCGAGGGTGCATCTCCGACAGTTTGTATCAGTCATGAGTTCAGTTGGCTTGTCTTGTCAGCGCCAGGTGCAGAAAATGTTTGGAATGTCGCTTGAAGGAGCTCCCGTGGTATGGTACCACAGTTTGGAGAAAGAAGGTGAAGAAGATTGGAGGGAGTTAGCTGATGCCTTCCTGAAACAGTATGTCACTGACTTGGAGATCGATTTGTCACTCCGTGATCTGGAGAATGTTAAGCAGAAAGCGGAGGAGAGTTTTAAGGAGTATGTGGACCGGTGGAGGGGTCAATTATTGAAAATGCAGACTAGGCCTTCGGAGAAGGATCAGATCAAGATGATCATCAAGGGCACCAAGCCCTCCATTTACGGCAAGTTGAGGAGGATGACCTCCATGATTGCAGACTTTCGGCAGTTGAGGGAAACTGTCATGGATATTGAGGAAGAAGAGGCCGAGAATAGAAAATTCTATGGTCTAAACAGGAGGCCCATTGGGGGAACATCGGGAACAAAGCCCGTTTCTGCTGAAGTTGCTGCTATCCGGAACAGGCAGTTTTCCAACTTGGGAAGGCCCCTGTCTAAGGTGCTAGAGAAGTTGAAGAGGCAAGGGCTTTTAAAACCCTTGGATACCAAACCATTACCCAATCCCCTACCACCACATATTAACCTAAGCCTTTATTGCCACTACCCACCAACAAAAAGGCCATGACACCGACAACTGCGCCCGACTCCGCCATGAAATCCAAGACCTCATAGACTCCAAGAAAATACCCAACCCAGAAACAGAACAGCCCGATACACACAGAAACCCCTTACCCAACTACCGTGCCGTACCACCACCAGCCTATATGATCAATTCTGGCCTTCCAGAAGACCTTGTCCTAAAATCCTTTCACCCTCAAGCCTTTTGCCTGGGAATCTGGGATAGCACTAGTGAGGATGAGTTTGAGCAGAAGAAGAACTTTTGGCTTGATTTCTCTAGCAGTGATGAGGAGGAAGTAAGGGGAATGACACGTAGCGGTCGTTTTTATAATGATATGGCGGAAAAGGGTAAGGAAGCTTTGACAGATGGTAGAGAAGTGGTTGAGGCTGCAGAAAATACTGAAGGGGATATAGTGCTGAGGCAATTGAGGAAGACTAGAGCACAAGTCAGTATCTGGGAACTATTATGTGCATCTCGGGAGCATAGACAGGCTATGGTTGAGGCCTTGAGCAAGATTGTGGTACCGGAGGATGCCAACCCCGCAATGTTTGTTGGGTCAGTTCAGAAGGAAGCTTTGCAGATATCTTTTTCTGTGAGGATCTCCCGCCGGAGGGGAGGAATCATAATAGGCCTCTATTTATCAGGGCCGAAGTGAGGGGCAAGAAAACTTCATGTGTGATGGTGGATGACGGTTCGTCCATCAATGTGTGCCCGTTGAAAATTCTGGCAAGATTGGGTATGAAAGCAACAGACTTGGACCCCTCCAGTATGACTATTAAAGCTTATGATGACAGTAAGCGGGAGTTGAGGGTACCTTTGTGGCTATGGTCAAGGTAGGGCCGATTGAAGATGAGGTTGAGTTCACAGTGCTGGACATCCCAGCCACTTTTGCCTTATTGTTGGGAAGGCCTTGGTTTCACAAGCTTGGGGGCGTGCCTTCCACTTTGCATCAGATGATCAGATTCCCGTATGAGGGAGAGATTGTTACCATCCGGGCTGAGTTAGATAATGCCGTGGCTGCCTTGGAGATACTACCTTTCACAAGGTTCCAGGTATCAGCCACTTTTGAGGAGTGGGTGGATCCTAGGGTGGCTAGGATTATGGAGAAGATGAAGTTTGAGCCGGGTAAAGGTTCAAAATTGCCGGATTTCAGAGGACAGACTACTCGGAAGGGTTTGGGGTACAAATCTGACGAAGAAAAGCCGAAGGTCAAGAAAAAGGGCCTGAAACTGATGGAGTGCTTTGTGAAAGCTTCAGGGTATCAAGGAGAGCCTGAACCTGTGAAAGTCAATGGGATTGTGGTGCCTGGGTTTGAGATCTTCCAGGATTTGTTGGGTGAGAAACCATTGACTGGAAAAGCTGTGGAAACAGAGATTTGGGAGGAGAATTGATGAAGTTAGAGAGCCTGACTCTGGAGAGATGAGAAGCCTGAAGAAGACCTGATTGCAGAGGAAGAGTGTCTCTAGATGATGAAGACATTTACCTTCCTGACTTATTTGAATGTACTTCCGCATTGCATATCCAATAATAAAGACATTTCTTTTGCTTACTTGCCTGAGTCATTTCCATTCACTCTGCATGAATCAAGCATATTTGACATCAGTTCAGCCAGAACTATTGCATTTAACTTGGGCACACTTGAGAACCCCAAAGAAATTTTGATTGCAAGTGAAGTAACCTCCGAAGAGAGGGAGAAACTAGAACAAGTGTTGGTCAGATATGCCAAAGTATTTGCTTGGTCTTATGAGGACATGCCCGGGGTAGACAGAAACATTGCCCAGCACACAATACCAACTTATCCGAATATGAGGCCAGTAAAGCAGAAACTTCGACGGATGAGACCAGAATGGGCTGAGAAAGTCAGAGAGGAAGTTAAGAAGCAGATAGATGTGGGGTTCCTGGAAGTGGTAAAATATCCTGAATGGTTGGCTAACATAGTACCGGTACCGAAGAAAGATGGAAAGGTCAGAATGTGTGTAGACTACAGAGATCTCAATAAAGCTTGTCCGAAAGATGATTTCCCTTTGCCGCATATAGATGTTCTGGTTGACAGTGCGGCTTTGTCTGCTATGTATTCATTTGCGGATGGATTTTCAGGGTACAATCAGGTTCTCATGGCTGAGGAAGATAAACACAAGACTGCATTTGTTACCGAGTGGGGTACCTATTGTTACAAGGTAATGCCGTTTGGGCTTAAGAATGCAGGAGCTACTTATCAGCGGATGGCCACTACACTCTTCCATGACTTGATGCACAAAGAGATTGAGGTGTATGTGGATGACATGATGGTGAAATCAGAAACGAGAGTTGGGCATATTGAGGCATTGGAAAGGTTCCTTCAGAGAGTTGACAGATATAACCTGCGGCTTAATCCCAAGAAATGTGTGTTTGGGGTGACATCAGGGAAATTGCTTGGTCATACAGTGGGAATGGGCGGAATAGAGGTAGACTCCGAAAAGATCAAGGCAATCACAGAAATGCCTGCACCGAAGACAGAAAAGGAAGTCAGGGCATTCTTGGGAAAGATTCAGTACATCAGTCGGTTTATTGCCAAGTTGACATCGGTATGTGAGCCTATCTTCAAACTGTTGAGAAAAGATCAGCCAGTGAGATGGAATGAACAGTGTCAGACCGCCTTCGACAGAATCAGAGAGTACTTGGTGAAGCCACCCGTATTGAAACCTCCGAGGCCGGGTAGACCTTTGATATTGTATTTGGCTATAGAATCAGAAGCATTGGGGGTATGATGGTACAGGCAGATGAGACAGGGGTAGAACATGCAGTTTATTATCTGAGTAAGAAGCTGCTTCCGTATGAGGCTCGGTATCAGGAAGTTGAGAAGATCTGTCTTGCAGTGGTATGGGCTTCCAGAAAGTTGCGACATTACTTCCAGTCTTACAAGATCCAGGTGGTGGCAAAGGAGAATCCTCTGAAATATCTTCATTCAGTGCCTTCACTAGTGGGAAAACTGGGCCGATGGTTGGTATTGTTGACAGAGTTTGACATTGAGTATATCACCTCCAAAGTGATCAAGGGACGAGCAGTAGCGGAGTTTCTGGCATTGCAACCTGTTGAGGGGGATCAGTATAAGTTTGAGTTTCCAGATGAAGAGATTCAAGCAATAACAGTTCAGAGATGGAAGATGTATTTCGACGGAGCAGTGAATTACAAGGGAGCCGGAATTGGGATCGTGATAGTAACCCCCGAGGGAGAGACTTTGCCTTTGGCTAAGAGGTTGACATTCAGAGTGACTAATAACATGGCCGAGTATGAAGCATGTGCTTTTGGCTTGACAGCATTGATAGCCTTGAAGGCCGGGAGTGTGGAAGTCTACGGAGATTCTATGTTAGTAGTCCAGCAGATGCGAGGAGAATGGGAATTGAAGGAAGAACGGTTGAAGCCTTATCTTTTTCACCTCAGAAAATTGGCACAGGATATCCCCGAGTGTAAGTTTCACAGCACCTACCGAGAGAAGAGAATCAGATGGCAGACGCATTGGCTACACTAGCAGCGACTTGGGAAAATCCAGAGAAGTTAGTGATGAGACCGTTGGTACTGACAACAGCAAGTAAACCTGCTTATGAGATAGAAAGAATTCTGGAAGTTGAGGTTGACGATGGTAAGCCTTGGTATTATGACATTCAGAGGTATCTGGAACATGGTGAATTCCCGGAAGGGGCGGGCAGAAAAGACAGAATAGCCATTCAGAAGTTGGCTTCCCAGTATGTGACTTTGAGAGGGGAACTGTACAAGAGGCAGGCAAACGGTATTCAGTTGAAATGTTTGAGAAAAGAAGAAGCTCAGAAAGTGATGGAAGAGGTACATGCCGGGGTATGTGGTCCGCACATGAATGGGTTGAACTTGTCCCGCAAGATAGTGAGACAGGGGTTTTATTGGTCAACCATGGAGACAGACTGCGCGAAGATGGTAAAGCACTGTCATGACTGTCAAGCACATGGTAATTTGAATCACTTACCGCACACAGAATTGCACGGGTTGTCAGAGCCGTGGCCTTCTCAGCATGGGGAATTGACATGATCGGGGAAATTCGACCAAATGCATCTAATGGGCATCGCTTCATAGTAGTAGCAGTGGATTACTTCTCAAAGTGGGTGGAAGCCGAATCCTTCCGTAATGTTACAGCGAAGCAGATGGCAAGTTCATAGCTCGGAACCTCATTTGTCGGTATGGTATGCCGCATCATGTAGTGACAGACAACGGGGTCCAGTTTCAAGGAGAGACGAAGGCAATGTTACAGAGGCATGGGATAGGCCACCACAAGTCATCACCGTACAGGCCGCAGGCAAATGGGGCAGTTGAGGCAGCCAACAAGACTATAAAGACAATTTTAGCCAAGATGACAGAAAATTGTAGAGATTGGGCCGAGAAGTTACCGTATGCTTTGTGGGGGTACAGAACATCAGTAAGAACGGCAACGGGTGCAACACCTTACTCCTTGGTCTACGGAATGGAAGCAGTATTGCCAGTAGAAGTGGAAATACAGTCCCTGAGGGTATTAGCAGAGGCAGAATTACCGGAACAGGAATGGGCCGCACAGAGATTTGATCAGTTGGTACTGTTGGATGAGAAGAGAACGAAGTCTTTGTATCACATGCAGTTGTATCAGAAGAGACTAGCCCGGGCATTCAACAAGAAAGTACGTCCCACAAAGATCAGAAAGGGTGATTTGGTACTTAAGCAGTCGAGGCCGTCGACGACGATCCGAGAGGGAAATTCAGGCCTAACTGGGAAGGACCTTACATCGTTCAGAAAGTCCTGGGAAATGGAGCAGTGAAGCTATCAGACTTGGAAGGAAATGAATTCACAGAACCAATCAATGTCGACAGGTTGAAGTTGTACTTTGCTTGAGAAGACTTGGTCGCCAGCGGAAGACCTAACCCAACGGAATAAGAAAACTCCTGCATACATGCATACACGTAACCTATATTGCATATTTTTGTGTTTGTTCTGTTTTGTGTAAACAGGTGTTGAAGACGGAAAAGAGCGAGCAGTAAGCCAATCAGAGATGGTAAAGGCACAGCATTTGATATGGGCAGTAATCTGAAGATTGAGGTCCCAATGAAGTTAAGTTCCGGGTATGGGTCTCGGAGGGCGAAGCCCATATCGGCTAAGGAGCGAGGTTCCACATTGTACCAGCTTGGGGGCGAGGCCCATATCGACTGGGGAGCGAGGCTCCACATCACATCATGTCAGCTTGGGGGCGAAGCCCATATCGGCTGAGGAGCGAAGCTCCACATCATCATTTTCGGGATGCGTCCCAGGGTCGAGGCCCACATTTTGTCAGCGGTATTGGGATGCGTCCCAGGGTCGAGGCCCCCGTTGTCGGTTGCAGCTATTGGGATGCGTCCCAGGATCGAGGTCCACTGCATCATCATTTTCGGGATGCGTCCCAGGGTCGAGGCCCACATTTTGTCAGCGGTATTGGGATGCGTCCCAGGGCCAGGGTCGAGGCCCCCGTTGTCGGTTGCAGCTATTGGGATGCGTCCCAGGATCGAGGTCCCACTGCATCATCATTTTCGGGATGCGTCCCAGGGTCGAGGCCCACATTTTGTCAGCGGTATTGGGATGCGTCCCAGGGTCGAGGCCCCCGTTGTCGGTTGCAGCTATTGGGATGCGTCCCAGGTTCGAGGCCCACATCATCAGCAGCATCGAGACGCGTCTCAGGATCGAGGTCCACTGCAGTATCAGCTCAGCTCGAGACAGCTAGCTAGCCAGGTAAGTAAAATGCATTGCATAACTTTGATAGGATTGTTCAAAGTCACACACTGCACAAGTCCCATCAAAGTGGGGGCGACTGTAGGCATTGCATTTTCGCATGTGAAACCCGATGATGAGTCTCATTTGGAGGCACTACCTTTTGAGTCACGAAAGCCGCGGGAAACGGATATCGGAAGGGGAAATTCAGAATAAACAAGCTCACTGTCTTCGTTGGTGCTGCGTTCGTTACTTCGTTCGAACGGGAAACAGATTGCGGGCGTTCGTGTGCGTTCGAGGGAGCGTTCGAACGGTGTCGGTAATTCTGGTTTTGCTGCTAGCCTCACACCCCAGCCCATTTAGCTCCCCAAAGCCCATAAAACACATCCCAAATTAAATAATTAAATATTAAATTAAATATTAAACATTAAAATAAAACATTTAAATCATTTACCAATTAAAATAAACAATTACCAACTTAAACTAAAATCATGCCTAAATAAACAAATCACATACTAAATTAAAAATCAATCATAACCAATTAAAGCCAATCATATATTTGACTTCCTAATCTAATAAGATACTTACCAATATAAAATATTTGTATTCCTAAACCAACACAAATTAAATATTACAACTTCCTAAAGTAAAATATTTTGTCCCCCCCTCAATCCTTGATTTCCTTGTTTAAACTAAATCATATCCTAATTTATGCAACAAATCCCTTCCCTTGTCAACCCTAACCCTTCTATATAAAACAACCCCTAACCAAGGCATTGATCTCCTTGACACAACACAATTCACACCCAAACTCTCTCAAAATCTCTCTAGACTCTCTCTACACACCCAAGACAAACAAGCAAACAAAGAGAAAACACTTCACATACACAAAAAGAAAGAAAACAAAGAACCACCACAACCACCACCCTCCATAGCCGAAACACAGCCACCTATACAGCAGCCCTCCACCACCGAAAATCACCACCAAAACCACACCCTAAAACACGCTAAACAACCTCCTAGATTACCTTAAAACAGTAGCCCAAATCCTTAAAAAACAGTAACTTAAAAAAAACTACATAGATAATCTTAAGAATAATCATATATAATTGCACTAAGAACCCACACAACTTGGAATAGTTCTTTGAAAACATTGAAACAGGTAGCCCGTGCAGTGAGCAGCAAACAGGAGCCGAATAGGAGCAGAACGGAGTTCGAACGTAAGCAAAGCAGCGAAGCAGTGAGCTAGGACGTTGAACCAGCGGACCAGAAAAGTTGCGGAGCTTTACCCCCCTTTCGATCTTCGTGGAACGTGAGTCCGAGAGACGGCTTAAAAGGTTAGACCTGAGGGTATCTTTCACACTTATTCTCATTTTATTTTCTGGTCATTTATTTTGATTGTATTTTCTGTATTTGTGGTATCCGTTGTGTGTATGATGTATGTTGTGGGTATTGGATGAATGAGAGATGTGTCAACTCTCGCGGTATATCGGATGGAAACCCGGACATAAATTTCATAGCCGATTCCGAATGGACGGTAATATGATCTGTACTCGGGCCACAACTCCACGTACCGCTTGGGTAAACGGCACCATCTTTCTTTTGTTGTGTTGCTTTTGTTTATTTAGTTTGCTTTACTTGAATTCAATATGTCGTTAGTTATGCATGATTCAACCAAGCGCATGGGCTTAGTGAGTTAGTCCAAAGGTCCTCCATTTGTGAGACAAAGAGCCGAAAAGGCCACCTTCGTGACACTACTTCGCCGCGCCGGTTGATGTATGTTCGGTTGGACGCGAGATACGTTCAATCGGGCATACTTAGTTTGATATTATTATCTTTATTTTCGTATGTATAAGTGTCAATCGAGCGCATGGGCTTAGTAAGTGTGATGTGAGATCCCCTATGGGGAGGGGCTAAAAGCCCTTTACCACGATGCTTTGCCGCGCCGGTTGATGTGTGTTCAGATTGGATGTAAGATGTGTTCAATCGGGCATACTTGGTTGATATGATTGGTTCTATTCTTGTATGTGTGATGTGATGCGCATGGGCTTAGCATGTTGGTCTAAAGGTCCTCTCTTTGAGAGATCAAGAGCCCCAAAAGGTCACCTTTACGGCAGTGCTTCGCCGCGCCCTTTATTTTTGTTTAGTGCATCCTATTTCATGCATCAGGTCCGTGTCCGTTCGAACGCGTTCACGAACGCAACTCGAACGCGCATACATTTGCCTTATCATGCATCAGGTCTCATTTCCGTTCGAACGCGTTTACGAACGCTACTCGAACGTGAGCATTCTGTTTCATTTCCGTTCGAACGCGTTTACGAACTACTCGAACGTGAGCATTCTGTTTCATTTCCGTTCGAACGCGTTTACGAACGCTACTCGAACGTGAGCATTCTGTTTCATTTTCATTTCCGTTCGAACGCGTTTACGAACGCTACACGAACGTGCACACACTGAACTGAGTCTGTCTTATTATATTCATGCATATTGCCTATTGGTTGATCTTTCTTATGCAAATGTGTCAATGTATTACAATTCGTATGCTTATGTCATGATAACATTTGAGTATTATTTCTTGCGGTATATCGGATGGAAACCCAGACGTAAATTCCGTAGCCGATTCCGAATGGACGGTAGTGCGGTCTGTACTTGGGCTACAATTCCACGTACCACTTGGAAAAGTGCCCATATGTGTGCTTGTATGGTCAATATGTGTGCTTGTGTTTTCCTGAATGTGATATTAAAGTTGTATGTTCGTTGCTATCTTGATATATGTTAAGCATGCAATTTTAAATATGAGATATATGTAAAAATGTACATATGAGTTTTATTTTACATATGAGAATTTAGAAGCATGATACTCTTGGAAATAAGTGTTACTTAAGCTTGTTAAATTATTACATGAATCCTTTCATTACAAGTGACATAAGTAAGGGACCATTCCGAACCCAACGGTTTGAGGTCTTCCCTTGCGAGGGGTGAGTGCGGCCTTAAATCTTTGTCCCGGTTCACACCGGGTGGCGACTCCATGTTATGTAATCCTTCCCAACTAGGCCGCGAGCCTAGGAACGGCGTCGCCCAGGTCCTGTGTCCCACAAACTTTTCTGGTTGCGCTGGTTTTGGGCGGGCATTTTTGCCTGTTTTCTTCTTCTTCGCTGTTTTTCTGCGTTTTCTTCTTCATATTTTGGAATTGCGTTTTTACACTGTTTTCCTGGAGTTTTTGGGACTGTTTTGGTGATAGGGTCACGGGTTCAGGTTTATTTTTGTTACTGGTTGGGGGAGTTTGATGAGGGCTGTTTTGAGGGCTGCATGGCTGAAGGTCTTCAAGTGTGGCATGGTTAAACGTTGGCCTTTGTTGTGTTTGGTTGTTGAGAGGGCTGTGTGTTTTGTGAGGGTGCTGAGCATTGAAGGTTTGTGTTCAGTCCGATGTGGAAGTAAGTTAAGAGGGTTTTTCTGTGTGAGGGGCAGTACTACTTGTGAATGGTTTATGAGAAGGGTTTAAGTTTGGTGGTTCACGTCAGTTAGAGGTGGTGTTGCGAAGGTTGTCGAGTTGTGAAGAGTGTGTGTGTCTAAAAAGGGACGTGTGTGCGTTTTTGTTTATTTTGATGTGTTGGCTGAGTGAGATGAGAGGCGTGGCTTTTGGGCAGGGACGTGTGTGCGTTTTGTTTATTTGGTTCGTAGGTGTCGTGCAAGGTATAGCTTAGGGCTGAGGGGGGCGTTAGTGCGTGGTGCATGGGGGAATGAGGTGTGTCTATATTTTTGCTGAAGGGTTTATTATTTACGTGTGAAAGAGAGTGACGCGTTGAGAATGAAGCGTCTGGTCCATGAGGTGAAGGGCTGGTAGAAGGAGAGGAACAAAATGGCTTTTGTTTGGCGTGAAGAGTTTTAGGGTTATTTTTTGTGTAAAATGAGAGAGTGTGAAAGAGGCCGTGAGTTGTGAGAGCCGAGGGAGAGGAAAAAAAAAAAGATGAGAGAGATGTGGTGCTGTGAATGAGAGTGAGAGAAGCCAAGCGTGAGAGAGAGGCTTTAGGGTTTGCATCAAGTTATATTTTATAGTGGTGCATTAGGGTTAGGGTTATGCATGGGTTTTGAATAGGAAACAAATCAAGTAATTATGTGTGTGTTTAATTTAGGGAAAGAATATTTGTATTTTTAGTGGGGGAATTTCTTTAATTTGGATGTTGACTATTGTAGAAAAGACTTGACTTATTAAAGTCAAATACAGTGATAAACTATAAATGGAACTACATAATTAATAAGATGAAAATACCATTTTATTACTTCCATATAAGTGCTATAAGATGTCAGAATCATTCACAAAGTATTTGATACTTAATAGTTCTATTGTTTTTTTTATCAAAGAAAATTATCCTATAACTTATAGTGGGAACGATATTTGATATCGATTCCAGAAATTAACATTAAACCATAGATCTAAGATTGTTCATAGCTTACTACGATCAAGTTTGGAACTTGATTGAGCTTTCATTATGAATCGTTCATAAAATGTGCAAATGGTTTACGCAACAAAAGCACAATGAGCTTAATAAAGGTTTGACCTTTATAGTATGACAGTGAGAAAAGTTATACTCAGTAATCTATTATAGATTCTGAGGAAACTTGTCTTTAGTCACACTGATTGAATAATTTAAGATCTGTTGGTTAATGATGATATTAAATTGTACATTTTAGCTAAAGAATACAAAGTGGCGTTTCTGAACGATTTCTTCAGATAAGAGATCCATTGTGATTTCTTAGTTTGAAGAGTTCGTTTTGGAATGGCCCTAGAGTTGTGTATTATGCTAAGATTATAATTTAGTATATTAGCTTATAGAGCATATTGTAGACTCGGATGAGCTTTCTTCTGGAAATTTGTGTATTCTAATTTTGATATCAGTCAGATTGTCTGATTTTATCAAAGCATAGAGAATACATATGAGATAGAAGGGTTAGTGGGAGCATACAAATTTCTTTCTAGTATTTTACATCATAATGACATTATCATTATTAAGGTAAAAATGAGATGTTAATGAGGTAAAAAGGTTTACTTCAGTCTTATTTTTTCCGTGAAAGTAGTGGGAGTGGTCTTTATTATATTTGATATAAAGTTTTATATAAGATATAAAACTAAGAGACTTGTGAGATACTCTTATTAATCGTACATAAGATATGATCTAATAAAGGACGCAACAAGACTATCTGTATGACAGTTAGTATAACTGTTTGACAGTTAGTGTGTGTCTTATGTATAGTATTCATATTTCGTAAAAGGATGATTCTTTTTCGAAAGAGATATTAATTAGAGTGTCTAATCAATCGTATGCATCATAGATGATGGCATAATAAATACTATAATAAGTGCGATTAGAGATATCAATTTAATCGTAATTGTTACGAGTTATTTTTGATATTCTAGACCATAAGATGTGTCTTGAAACATGTTATTTATTATCTTTGAGATATTAAGAACGAGTTTCTAATTAATTGAGAATAAAGTTCGCAAACCATTAGGGTCAGATTAGTTTTGAGTCTAATTATGACGTTAGACAGTTTACGTCATAAAAAGTCAGAAAAGATACAGTGGGAGTGTCACAGATGATTCCACTAGGAGAGTGGAGTTAGTTGCAACTTATGAAGTATCGACTTATGAAGTT